>CP137669.1:11574164-11628322 GCA_037976565.1 Mesocentrotus franciscanus | reverse complement strand
ATTTTTCTAATAAGATTTATATTTTGTAACATTCACATTTATCTCTATACACGTGAGTGCTCAATACTATTCAATCAAATACACATACCAACCATAACTAAATTTACTCTGATAATCATCTGAGTGTACCCCAGAACGAAAGTTCATCCATAGTTACAGTCCTAACCTAACTATATATACATCTGAGTCATAATATTTATCACTAAATAATCTGCTATTATGGAAGCACCCTTGCAGTATCTCATGTTTCTTGTTTGTGCACTTCATTGGTGAGGATTGACAGTAAGTTATATTTCATTGGAAGTTAATCACCATCTACTACCTCATGGAAACATGTCGGGAATACTGACCATCAACTGACCGATATTTTAATTCAATTGAGGTTATATTTTTGGAAATATAAGATTGTATAATGAGTGTATTGAGAGAACCATGTCTCATCCACAAATGCATTCTTCTGGTCTCTTTCCATATATACCTTCATCTCACCTACTCTCTTCTAGTCGTCAGGAAAAGAGGTAATGAAATCCATCAGAAATGCCAGAATTTCTACTTATTTTTTAAATCTCATTCTTTTTTAAAATTATAACTCTTCATCAAGCAATTCTATTGTGATGAATGCCTGCCTGTAGTATCATAGCTATTACTGTAACTCTTGTCTGGTGCTTCAATTTCTAGTCAGTCATTTTTGGTCAGCCTGCTTGTCTTTAGATCTTTCTTTGTATCCCTTAAAGGTAGTGTATCCCTTTTGCAGCCAACATCAAATTCTGTAGAACTTTGCAGGAATTATGAATATGTCACGTATGTCCTATCTGTGAAATTTAAACTTAAGCAGTGTCCTAGTATTCAAATTATGCAAGGAAACCTGATTACTTTCTAGACTTCACTGTCAGACACTATTGAGTGACTGACTGACTTCTTTTTTTCTTTGGTAATAACATACATAAAATGAGCTGTAAAGGGTACATGAGCATTTGTCTACATCAATAACCCACTTCTTTTAATGGCCAAAATTGATTGAATCTTGGCCCAGCACAAAACGTACGACCATTCGGTACAAGGGTCTGAACATCAGACTATTTAATTAAACGAGCACGCTCACTAAATTCGATTCGACAACTAACAGTCGTTATTTTTCACAAAAAGACATTTTCAAGCCCTTTTGTTTTGAGGGAGGTTCTAAATTAGTATTATCTTTCAAATGCTGTTGAAATTTAACCTTTTCATTTTTTTGGCCTGCAAATGGGACATAGTACCTTTAACCTCTTTTTTTTTCTTCCTCGCTCTTGATAGCTATTTTCACTGTTTTATTCTTCTTAGATTGATTGTTTTTTTAAATCCTCTCTCTGTCTTTAATTTCCTTTTTTTCTGTAGCATTTATCTTTATACCACATGTTTAGCAACTGTCTTTTGTACAGTTCCTCATCAAATGTATTCTAATTAGTCATGTAACCTGCTCTTAATTCTTTTTCTTTATACATATTTTCTGGACTGTATATTTTCCCCATGTGTGTTTTGTTTCCTTGTATAAGCGTGTGTCTTAACTTGGTTGTTGGTGCTGTCATTCTCTGTAGGCTGTTTCAACTGTATTAGGACTAAACCTTAGATTTCTTTAACATTTGGTTATATAGTGAAGATGAACAGATAAGAATGACTGTAGATAGATTTTCACAAACCCAACATGAAATAACACATGTTTTTTTGTCACCATTTGTAAACATTAGATTTATGTGCAGTATTACCATTTTAGACTCTTCTTGCATCATAAATACAAATCATTTGTTCTTACTATTGAATGACACACAAAAGTTACAGTTACAATGCTTTCATCCTAATAATGCACATGTACTGGTATCTACTAGGATTAGATATCTTTCGTTTAGATGAAACGATCCTTTCTGACACTTTTTGCATGGTAGATTTGAAGAAAAGTACTGACATTGTGAATGTAAAATAATTGCACTTAAACCCAGGGAAAAATAGATGCTTTATGCAGCCAAGAAAATAAATGCACCCTCTGTACTAACCAGACATGCAATTAATCTTTCAATTAAAAAAGTATGTCCTTATAACAATTTCCCCTTCATTGCCTCAATTATGCAGTGATACTTTAATTAGCATGAGAATTTGACATTGGGATAGATCATGTAGTTATAAGTGGTATGGTATGTTGGGAAAGACTTGGAAAAAAATTTCTCATTTGCTATTCTGAAGATTGTCTTTACTGATAGCCTTGGCAAAAACAGAAACCAGAGAAAAATCAAGTAGCGACAGTTTGTAAATTAATGTGATGAATTATAAATAATCAAAAACCTAAAACAAATTACAGTCCAATAAAAGCAGCTATTTGTAGAGCTGTTTACTTAAGTAGGGAAATGTTTGAGCAAAACAACATGATTGATAATGTCCATTATAACAATTATGAAAAAATGTACCAAACTTGATAAGCTTTGCAATACCAGATGATTTAGACTACAGAACAAACAGATATTTGTACACCCATTTCCCTTTCTCAACTACATTTATAAATTAAACATATTGAAATATTTTATTTAAAAAAAAAAACACGATATACACTGTGAGCTAGAGACATTAATTAAAGAATTAATTAAAAATAAGGACAATTTGTGTTAACAAAGATAAATGGATAGAAAAATAAGCTTATTGAAAAGAGAGAAAATATTGATATTTGTGTCTTTGATTTGTTTCCCCCTGAACTAGTCATAACAAGGCCAAGTAAGTGATGATGATATTAGTTATTACATTTTCAAATTAGTCTTATTAAACTGAAATTTTGGTGGCTGTGAATGATAGATCATCTGATTCAAACCTGCTTCTACATCGTTCATAGGAGAATAAAAGTGCAGTGATCGAGAGCTGTGCTAAGGAAGAAAGACAAAGTAATTTATGCTTAGGCATGGCTAGGCTTTTGCTGCATGTGTATCATACACCTTGCTGTGAGGGTCATGTAGCTCCAAGAATAGCTATCATTTATATTTTTCCTGCTTTCTACTTTGAGATGCTAAAAGAAAAAAAAAATGCTTACCTGCTTTTAGCAGTCTAACCATGTTTACATCATATTCTGCCAGCCTAAGCTTGTGCTTTGGTTTCTAATACAAGGGTTTGACACTAACAGGGTCCACGACACTTGCCCCCAACAAAAAATAGCTTAGGACACCCCCCTCCCTCCCCATACACAAAGAAATACATGTAAACACTGAAAAATTCAAACCATACCCCCTTTGAACAAAGTTAGTGTAGAGCCCTGCTAATACATTTATCATGCCAAGCATATATGCTATAACATTAATTCATTGAATGGTATTAATGGTGATGGCGGTGGAGGTGCTTTGGCAGTGGAAAAAATGAATGCCAAAAAAAGGTGGATTTGCGCATCATAATGCCTGCTTTGACATGGAGGTATCATATTGATATAAGTACCCACAATGACCGTAATTCTCCCGTTCAGCTTGGTACTAAATATGCTCTTTCTGATCATATTGCAGCAGAGTTAACAAAATCATTGTTTTTAGTGCTTGGCACTCATTTTATCATGCAAAGGGTAAAATTGTGTCTTGAAGACGTGTGGAGCTCAAAGGGTGAGTGAAAAAAAAAAAAAAAATTCTGCTTATCTCTTTATCCTCTATATCCTCATTGCTTTATTGCTCTCTCCCTCTCTCTCTCTCTCTCTCTCTCTCTGTCTCTCCCTCTCTCCCTCCCTCCCTCCCTCCCTTTCTCTTTCTCTCTGTCTCTTCCTCTCTCTCCTCCCTCCCTCTCTCTCTTTCTCTCCCTCTCTCTCTTTCTCTCCCTCCCTCCCTCTTTCTCTCTTTCTCTCACTCTCTGTTGCTTGCCTCTCCCCTCCCCCTCATGAATCTGTTTAGTCTTCTTGATTAGCTTTCCTAATGATTCTGTTTTTCCTTTCTTTGTCAAATCTTGACTTCTTCTTTCTTTCATTCAGTAAATCTTGAATATCTCATCTCCATCTCGATGTATCTATTCTTTTTCTTGTTTTACCTCTATGATAATGCTTACAATGATTATCATTATATTGTGTATATGCTTCCTTTTTTTTTCTTCATTTTTTTCTTTTACAGTTGTCTGTGCCTTCATGTAGGTACAATTTGAAGGACATTTTTCTTCTCTTTTTTTTAAATAGTTATAAACAATTGATTAAAGATACACAATACATAAGCTTTCATTCGTTGGAGAATTCAACATCGGCTGTCACATTACAGTGAAAAGTGCCTTAATAATCACTAAAAGAAGCAAATATACAGAAAGGGGTCACAAACCCCTGAATATATACATATATACACAGACTTTATGTATCTAGAAGTACTTGTGTTAATAGAAAGCTGCAGCAATAAACTCCTATTACAACACTCTGTATTTGAAATGGGAACAGGTGTTTAAACTTTATCACTGAATTTCTTGACGTTAAGGCATTGGGTTTTTCCCGATTATCTTAGGAGGTACGTCTATATCCACTAAGACCTTTCTATTCCTCTCAGTTGACTAGTATAATATCCATTGAACAGTAAACTGAATAGAGCACTTTGGGCCATTTCTAGATAAGCTGTAGAGGTTGTTATGTTGTTACTGCTGCCCTAACAATTCCATTGCGCTTCATCAGCCTTCATGTGAAGAATTAACTCATCCAATCAATGCCTGCTTTATATGGGAATACATGGTAGTTTAATATGCAGGTTGCTGAGCAACTACCATACACATCAATATAAACTGTGATAAATATTCAATGATATCATTAAGTATTTGTTAATTGCTGTAATATCTCAAGTTGTGAATTTATTATGATATATTGATTGAACCTACATTGTTGGTCATTGTAGCATAGGAAGTCACTCCTTACACAGGATACTGTAAACAGCAACACAATATGTAAAATGGCAGGAACATTGTGTACATGAAAGCAAGAGTTAATATATAATGACTTGAAGAATAACATGATGAATGAGAACATCATTGTAGGCTAGCATCAGTAATGAACAGAGAGCTGTCAAGACGATGAGGAATAGAATTTATATAAGTTATACAAATGAGCAAGAAGGGAAACATACAGTAGTGATAGTAGCCTCCAGAACTGCCAGAGCCAAGCAGGTGCAATATGTCTGTTGCAGTATTGAATCTTATAAAAATTGATTGGAAAGTCCATTCCTTATTGCACATGTTTAACAGACTCATTTGTTAAATTACCACACCTGTATTTAGTCTTAAAGGGTTTTCTATTTCTCTATCTGTGTGGAATGATATCACAGCCCATGTCACAATTTTTCCATTTCTTTCCTTATATTATCGCTATTCTGACTTTCTAAAGGCATCACATTTTATTCAATGTGTCCTCTTTAATTTTGTGTGATTCGCGCACTTCTCTGCCTGTCTTTATGTTATCTTGAGTAGCTAACAGATTTGATTTGATTTGATAATCAAGATATAAAGATAATGCCAAATGGGTTCAATTCTATGAATTTAGGTTTTCAATCAAATTCCATGAACATTTATTGTAGGCAGCCTTGTGAGAATACAATTTAATTCATGGCTGATTACTAGAAAGTTTAGGTAGCTATTTGGAACATCCAGGAATATGAGATAGAACCAAAAATAATGAGACGAATTAGATGAATTTCATATGATGCAAACAAAGGAATACTGAGATTTAACACTTTAAAAAATTTATTTGAAGTGATAAGTAAATCTATTCACCTACAGGTGATTGTATGAAAGATAGGCATGTTCACAAATACCAAAAATGATTTTTGAAAATGTTCTTCCAATTCCTCAATCAATTTGCATAAGCATGTAGCTCTGACCAATCAAACCATTGGATTAAGGACATTTAGGCAATAAAACCGTTATGATTATGAATTTTAATTGAACAGAGTATAATGCAAAGATCAGAAGTCTATACTGGATCTGTACCTGTTTCTGTCCTCTTAGCTTCTTGTCTTGTTTGCAACCTAGCTTGTTTGTTAAATGAATGCCATTTATGGATGATTAATTGTTCTCATTAAAGAAAGTGAGAGATTTCTCAAATTCAACCAACCATTTTTCTATTATTATTACCAACAGCACAAAAACATCACAAATCAGATGGTGGTTTGATTTCTTCTGAAATCTTAACTCTCGTTTTGCTTCATTTCAGTTTTGTTAATTCATGATTGTTTACAGCTTTCTTTCCAGATAGTCTTCAGTTACACCAACTGCAAAGGACTATTTACTTTGACATGTTTAATTTATTAGTGTTATCATGTCTTTACGTTTAATTGACCAGCATTCTCATTTCTTAATTGATTGATTGGTTTTAAGATATCTTTGTTTAGTTGATCAGCATCCTCATTTATTTGACTGACAAAACAATATGTTGTTTATAAGTCAGTATCCCAAAGAATTTGAAGTGAAAAGATATGTGCATGTGCTTTGCATGTTATTTAACATTTATGCATGTAGTAGAATAAAGAGTTATTTCAGTCTGCACTTTGAGATGCACTCATACATTTTGGATTGTATGTTTAAATTATAATGCAAGAAGGGAAGAAATTATTTGAACATATTGCCACAGCAACTCAATGGATATCATGGAAATTTATTAAATTAAGAAAATGTAACATTCATGTAATGGTAAGGGGGAATTTTTTATCTTAAATTGCCCTACTTTTGCAAAATCCAAGGGTAGATGTGTTTCTGAATTATTTCTACAGCAGTCATGTATTGGTTCTACACTAAAAGCAAAAGCAAAAAATAAAATCAAAGCCAACATTGTAGGAATTACAGAGAATATCATATTAGCCTTTTCAAAGTGACTTCATAAAAGCAAATTTGTTGATGTTTTGTTTACAAGAACACCTCAAAGAACATGAAAGATATTATATTTTTTATATAATAATATGAAGCATATATTTTTTTTCATGGTTTGCATGGCATGCACCATTTTGATATTATTAAAGTTAGAATATATTTTTAATAGATAACATATATTGTGTAGAGTATGTATCTTGATTGTGTATCTAACAAAGTCCAAATAAGTTTTGAATAGTATAAGTTGTAAAGAGTATGATTTAATACTTATATGCTGAATCCAGTGCTAGAAACATATATTTATGTGTAATATACGTGTTTAATTTATCCGGCCACTAAACATTCTTTTTGCTTGATACCATTCATCAATTCTTCTCTTCATGTTTAAAACAGTATTACAATTGTAAATTTGCTCAAGATTTCATTAATCATATTGCAACTTGTCGTATGCAAATACATATTGAGAGTCATTGCTCATTATGTCATTTTTCCCCCTCACTAATTTATTATGTCATGTTTTATGCAAGTGAATAAAGTCATAGTTTATGTTCTTAGTCACTAGATCCATTTATTGTATTAGCCATCATAGAAAACTATCCCAACTAATGTTATTATCGTAATCTCTTTTATCATTCTTGGTCTTGTTATGTGCTATGAAATAGATTGTTATATAAATATTTTTTATCCCAGAAAATATGTTTCCCATTTATATATATTTATTGAGGAATATCGTTTTGAAATAAAGTTACCTAAATAACAGGTTGGCGACTTAAACAAAATTCTATTTAAAGCCATTACAGTACATTTTTAAAAACCTATTTTTGTTTGAAATTTCTGAAATTATTGCAACAAAAGAACTAGTGATATTGGGTAAATGTGCCTCTCCAAGTAGTCACAATTTGCACAAACCCTTAATATAGAGTGGAGATAAATAACTTGATGTAGAATTTAATTGCAATTTTGAAAGAGGAAACAATTCTACCACCAAATATGTTTGAATAGAAATAGAAAACAGGTCAATAATTAAGTAAAAAGGAAATTATGAAGTACCAAACCCAGTAGTAAATCCTGAAGCATTTTTCATATCAGTAATGAGTGTGAGACCATGTAATTCTCTTTATATTAGTTTCTATGTGCAGTACAAGATATAAATAGTCCAAACAATTACTAAGTTCTTTGTGGATTAATATCTGAAATATTGAAGCATGTTGTTCTATAATGGTAGCCCCCTCCTCCCTATCAATTATGAACACTTCCATTTTGCAGTGTATTATGTTTTATTTGATGTGTGACATCTCATCCCTAAAACAAAAGGTGAGACGCATGCATTTGCCTAGCAGTCGGGAAGGGCCACTATGTCAAGCATCTTCATTTTGTATGACAATACTGAACAAATACTTCCTTTTTCCACCGTGTGAATACAGGGCAGCACTCGTATAAACGTCACATGGACAGTAGTTTGAAGGAGAACATAGGCAATCCACATAGAGGGCGCCCTAGCCACGGTTCCATTGGGTCCAAGGATAGCGGCTCACAGTCTAACACAAGCAACAATCCCAACCAGTCAGATATACCTGACAGGAAAGCCAAATCTACGCCAAAGAGCGCCAGTAAACTGCCAACAAAGGTAGGTAACCCTGCTTTAAATCTCATTCATTGGCTTTGTCTTGCTTTAGATTTTAGATGAAAAATTTTCCATTTGCAGCATTTTTTTACTTTTTTACTTTAGGAATGTTACACTGAACTTGAGTTTATTATGTACTCAAGATATTCATCATATAGTATCTACAATAGTTATCTCCGCGAATACATCAATAACATATAAGGATTGATTGGGAACATAATACTAGGTTTTAAGAAAGATAATTTTTTATTATATCCCGCATACTAAGAATCTTGCAATCTGATTGGTCTAAACGAGGTCACATGATCAATGATAGATTTACCATCACTTGAGCCGTGAGCTAGGGGTGTGATAGTACTTTTGTACAGTACAAACTATCATCCTCGGTGATCTCAGAACGCCATAGCGAAAACCTAGTTCTTTTAATTATGTAAAATTCACTTTAAATAGACCTTATTGCCGATGTGGGATATAAAACAAATATTAACCTTTTAATTATGTAAAATTCACTTTAAATAGACCTTATTGCCGATGTGGGATATAAAACAAATATTCTCGTAGTCGGTTAATATTTGCTTACTAGCTTGTACATGTGCTCTACAACATAGTATTTAGCTTAAGGTGAATGTCAAACCCTTCATGAGGATAATGAATTTGAATTTGAATTTTAACAAGTAATTTGCACTTTCATGCTTTACTTCAGTTGGGTGATACAAATGTTATTTTAATCTTATACTTCCATACCATATCACATGCTGAGACTAAAGTGCTGATAGCGGTTCAATTATAAGCTTTTGCCCCCCATCATTTCCACAAATCTAATTCTAACCATATCTCTTTCTGTCAAATTCCTCCCATGATTTGTTTTTTTTTAACTACCTTTAGACTCCTCCCGGTATGAGTAGGAGAAACACGTATGTCGCAGGTGAGAGAGATTTCCCAGGCTCAAGTAGAACCAATGGCAGCAGTGAAAGGTAAGGTTCCAGCTAACAATCTTCTCTTATCCTTACAGACCTCAGCAAATAAGGGTTGGAGTGTATCATGGTAATGAAGTGATTGTATAAGATGGTTGCAGTGGTTTAATTGGGATTGATCTTTCACTAGGTTGAACATTTCATCATGATATTAACTGATTACAGCTCAGCTAGCTTGAATTTTTTTTTAAATAAAGGCAAACTGCTTTAGTTTATGATAGGTTGGCCATTATCATTATGAATAATTGAATTAGGATTAATTTCAGTTTTGAGAGGCCCTGCAACCATTTTGACAATAAAAGGAGGTTATATTAACTTTCTCTACCAACAGTATACTGAGTTGCCTTATTGATCACTACCATCTAGCAATTTACTCATCTATTGCTATTTGTATAAGTATGCTTTAGGTACAGCATAGATGATAGCATACACCTATATCTGTATGTATTGCTAATAGTGTGTAGAGTAACAAAGATGTTATTAGCTACTCGTAATGATGTGAAGGAAAGCTGTTTTTCACTAGACTGCTAACCAGAAATTGGTTGCTTTCGTCCAATCCTGTATATATATAGCCATATGCATTGCCAATATGGCTGTTGCTGAGAAATGCTACAAAGTATCATGATGGCCTTATTGTTTAAGTCATTGAAGTGTAGCTACAAAAAAAACTTATATTAAATTTAAAAAAGAAGAAGCTGTCTTCAAAATTTACCTTTGAGAAATGGCTACAACAAAAGAAATATTATTTGTCTATTTTATAGTACATTTACATGCAAGTCATGTCTTAGATCATATGCAAATTTATTTTGTGATACACTTAATTACCTAGGGTAAATTGTGATGGGTATTTGATATGCGTAGTGTACACATCTGCAGGTATTGTGTTAAAGGTGTTCACTTTACCATGTTCTTTCAAATAGTAGGTTGGTAAGAAGAGTGCAGCCACACCAATGTCACCTATGATTCAAATTCAACCTATAATCCAAACTATAATTTACCACCATTCTTTGAGTTGAGTCACCATATTATTTATTGATTTCGTTTTTTGTTTTGTCTTTCCCTGACTCATTCATGTCCTTAACCCTACACCTGTACATATTGTAGTCACCGCGTGTACCGGAAGACTTGTATTATGTAGAGAAAGTGAAGATTTAGGGTTGGTTGTGGGTTTTCAACAGTTGGACATGGGTTTTAATGCTATGCTCCAGTGAAATTACACCACATATAAGATTTTCTTCTAAAAGATACATTGTTACATTAGAACTCTTAAATTTTCAGCTTTTTAGTATCCCCTGAATGTGCCAAGCCAGGAAAACCTAGAGGTTTATGGCTGTGCCTATTACTCTGAAATTTTCTTTGGAGTCTATAAGTAAAGAGAGACAACCTTTTTGGTATTATCCAGACGACTTAGGAATCAAACATCGAAAATGAGATGTGCCCTTCAAACATGGGGCCTTGAATTACAATGCTGATTGATTTTACGTTTCTAGGTCAACAAGACACCAGAAATCCTCCTCAACGTCCAGTCATCCCGTCAAAGGGGCAATCCTCCCGCCCATTGACGACCCCAGTAATCGGCCCAGGTGAGCCTGTCCAACCAATTCCCCATCTCTTTGGTTACATCTAGAGCTGCCTTTTCAAAACAACATGTCTCCTGCTTCCCCTCTTTGTCCCTGTCTTTCATTCTAGTTGTACCCCATCTAGTAGATAGTAGTAGGGAGCACGGTTGGAGTATGCACCCTTACCCCTCCCCTCCCCCTCCCAAATGATTACACTGGGTGATCAAGGACCTGGTCAATGGAAGGTTTATCCACCCCTCAACCCCCACCCTCCTTTAAAAAGTCTCCCCAATTCTCTACCCCTTTAATGTTATATATCAAAGAATAAAATTATGACTATCAAAAAGAAGTGGCTAACAGTGAAGATTTTGGGAGGGGGTTATGCTTGGCGGGTTAAAACCTGTTTTATGATACAGCTCTGGTTTCTTGTTGTATTTTGATGTTTGTTTGGTATGATTGTGAGAACCTTTGTCTTACCCCTTTGTTTTCTTCATCCTCAAACCCATGGCTGCACTTAACAAACCACCTGTCTTAATACCATGCTCAGGAATTACACCAGATTGTGTACCACCTCTCACCTCAATGCAAATTTATTGACTTTGTTTTATAACACAAGTTTTTAATGTTCATTGTGATTCCCTTTAGCATTAATGGATATACATGTACAGAAAACAGAGACAACACCATCCTTATGGATATGAAAATTGTAAAAGATTTCTTTCAAACTCAGTGATAGATAGAATCTAAGGTGGGGTAGTGTTGAAAATTATGCTCCATAGCACTTTGAGAATACTGTACATGCATGTACTATAACCATGGAGTTTTTGGTGATATATTAAATACATAATACATTAATATAAAATTTGTGAAATCTAAGAACTTGATGAACAGACACTGTAAATAATTCTTATTTTGAGGATGTTTAATTCTCTTTTTTTTCTAGTGTGTCATCTGTATCTACTTCAACATTTTGTGCATCGTTCATAAATTTGCAAAAATTGTTTGTTATTGCTCTTCAGGCATCATATTACATTCATTGTGTTTATTGATTAAGAATTCTTCCTCATCCATTTCTTCGAATTTCTACTTATGTTACGTGTGCGCTATGCATAATGTGCGCTATGCATAATGTGTTTCCAAACTATAGAATATTTTTTTTTATCATTTACTTCTTCTAAACAACTTTTCATCTTTTGACTAGATTTTATAAAAAAATCATTCCAACCATATAAAGAATGAAATGAACAGAGGTATAACAATACTTTTCATTTAAATAAATGTATATTTGCATTTTCGCCTACCGTAAATCTCTGTGTATAAGGCGCACTTTTTTGCCGCCGAAAAAATTTGAAAGTCGGGGGTGCGTCTTATACACGGGTAAAAAAAAAAAAAAAATTTTAAGTTTCGATTTGTGCCCCTCCACCTGGCACTATGCCTGGCAATGTCTCCCAGCTCAGTAATCGGTGTGTTGACTCACCACTCGGAAACTAGAACAACACTCAAATTTGTCAGTCATCTTGGTTTGAAAGTAATCTTTCTAATAGATGTCAATATGTAGTTTATAATAATTCCTCCAATTTTTCTTCTATTACACATGGCATACCACAAGGTCCTATCCTAGGTCCTCTACTGTTTTTAATTTACATTAATGATCTTACACATTCTTCTAAGAAACAACATTGTTCCTATTATTTGTGACAAGTTCACAAGCACAAATCGGCACCTCACAGTTAAATGAAAGACCTTCCCCGCATGGGTTTTTTAACACAGACCTGGAAAAAAAAAGAAAAAAATTTTTTTTTTTTTTTTTTTAAACCTTAAAAAAGGGGGTGCGCCTTATACACGGAGATTTACGGTAGTGTAAATTAAGAAAGAGATATGTAGGAGTTGTTTTCATGGGTTATAAGATGCAAGCACTTGTAGTAGTTTCAGCTCAGGATGGCCTTCATGTCAATGTATTTGTTATCACTAACAGGTGTCAATAATCATTTGTGATATTTTTCATTCTTCTATCTTGCCAACAATTTTAATTCACTTGTTCATGTTTAGCTCAATTAGCTGTTGTATTTTTAATAGGAAATATATATTTTCATTGTTGTAATCATGTGTTGTATGTATTGTACATGTATGTTTGTAGTAATGTACAGTTTGTTCTAGATTCAAGGAAAACATCCTGGTGTTGGTGTACTCTGTATTCAGTTGCTGTTACTTTAATACAATACTGATTTCTCTTTTCTCCACTAACTTTTTATGTGTGCACTATGTAATTTAAATAATAATATGAGATATTTTAACAATATTTAAGATATTTTGTTTTAGATATACCCAAGGCAGTAATTACCAATGGGGATCCTTGAATGCCTCTTTGGCTATTTTTCTCTGGAACTGATTTGCCTAATGGATATCCTTCAAATCGTTAGTTAGTCTTAGCATACTTTCATTGCAATGATAATCTTATTTCTCTATATTTTGGCATTTTTTAAAGAAAAAAAATTGACAGATTTTGAAGATGAAAAATAACAAATTTTGTTATTAGGCCTGTACTTGTTATTGAATCGAGGCATACTATATGAGGTCTATCATGCTACTTTGAACTTATCTCGTTATTTTTCCTTTTTTTGAATCAGCTCTTGTAATGTGTGATATTTCAGTAAAACCTAAGTAGATAATAATTTATATTCACTGTTACTGCCTTCGTTATAATTATATCATCTCTTTCTTCTAGATTTAGTATTGCCATTTGTTGTTTTCAGACACCCTAACATAACACGTGTGGTTTTATTTTTGTTTGAAATGTATACCATTCACTTTAATTCTTGTGTTTTCTTTTTCTATGTTTCCTCTCTAACTGCATTTATGAAATATCAAAAATTGCTTATGTTTTATTCATCATTTGAGTTGCAATTAATTCCAGTATGCAATTCTTCATGCACTTTTGTTATCATTTTTTTTATATTCAGAAATTGATATTATTCATCTTTAACGTTTATTCTCTGAAGCTTATTTTTACAAGAAAAGATATTCAAATTTCTATTATTTACTCTTTTGGTCGCATGTGCTCAAATATCGAAATTATTCAAACATTTTATATTTTCAATTTATCAAACTTGGATTCATGATAGAAATATGCACATTTAGATGGTTAAAAGGCATCAAAATTCAATATTCTCTGTGAAAATGATCTAATTTAAATGTGTTTGTCAAATGTGCTTCCCTTCTGCAGTACTGCACCTAACAAGAGACACCAAATAGGGGGTTCACCCAGTGTGAGGGGGCCACCAGTACAAGGGTCCAATCTTCATAGAGGTACCGTCAACCGAGCTACCATCCATGGTGCACCGGGTAGGCGACCCATGTTCAATGGGCCTGCATCGGCCCAGGGCAGTGCCCAGGATACATCTACCATGAACAGGGGCGGCCCACATAACATCTCCTTATTCAGCAAGTTTGCTTCCAAGTTTAGCAGAAGGTGGGTAGGAAACACTTATTTTAAATCTATGGTGGTTGGTCAATGAAGAAACAATGGAAATGGGGGCACTGAGATTTTTTGCTTCAGAACTTTTTTTTCTAATCCCATAAATAGAAAAAAGTCACTATGAAAACAGTTTCTGTCAATGTGTGAGAATGTGTGAAATCTCTGAACACAATAGCAAAGTCAAGAAGTCCTAAAATAGATATTTCTCCTGTTGCTGCTGTAATATCTCATGCACTTCCAATATTTACTAGCTTGTGGATATAAAATGTAGGAATTAATGCAGATGCCATTTTTCCATTGACATTTTTGAACTGCAGAGGACAGGGCATTACTTGGTAGTGTAACACTGGTGGTACCAAAACAACCAATATGTATCTCATATTTTGATAACTGATTTTGTTCCCATTTTGTGATTTCAGGTCACTAGTAATGGAAAGGGAACCTCCTTCAGAGTACGTGAAGCCAAGGTCACTGCGCTTTACCTTCAGCATGAAGACAACTAGCTCCAAAGAGCCAGACTCCATCATCGGTGAGATCCGCCGGGTTCTAGAGTCCAACGGCGTGGACTTTGAACAGCGTGAGCGCTATCTATTGTTTTGTGTACATGGCGATGGGCGGGGCGACAACCTCATCCAATGGGAGATGGAGGTGTGCAAGCTACCACGCCTCTCGCTCAACGGGTGCGCTTTAAACGGATATCAGGCACCTCCATGGCCTTCAAGAACATTGCCTCCAAGATTTCCAATGAACTGTGCTTGTGAAGTGATGCGGAACCATTCAGCAACATGACAGCTGCGACGAGATTCAAGTCCAACTTGGTTAGCTAGCACCATATCTGACATGCGCTCAAGGAAAGCGTGTGTTTGCGGTTGCTACTACCATCAATATCCTCCACACTTTCAAACCGTCTGCTTTGTACGTGAACAAGATGGCATCACATCATGGCATCTTGATCTTTGAAGCATCTTTTTATCTGTGAAGAAGCTCCTAGAACTGCACTCTTTTGTACGCACATTTGTAATGTAGCAATACAAACCAGATTGCACACCAAGCTCACCCGATTCTTATACCTAGTAGATGTAATGTAAGATAATCACTCTGATTCTTGATGTTCTTCATGACTCAAATCTTCACCAGCTCACAGAAGATTCTTAAGACTCTACAGTGTTCCTGATTTTGTTTGAATCATCAGAAGGAAGAAATATGAAGCAGACACAAGCACAGTACATTCAAATCTAGTGTAAAAACTCCAGATTCTGCTCATGTCTTACCTGAGTAAGATTGTTTCTTGCAAAAAACTCAAATTGAAAGTGAGGTAACATAGAAAGGATCCTTTCAACTTAGGCCAATTCTCAGAAGAAGAAGAAGAAGGTGCAATCTGCTGTAGGATGTTGATTATTCTATTTGACCATGTCCCTTTATCTATTAGGATGTGTGATGTGGGGAATTAATTGGCAAGCAGGGTATGTAACCTTCTTTCAGGATCTTTTCATCATGTATGTTATCTCTTTGAATCCACTGCCTCGCCGTAGCTGCATGTTCCTAGGCCCTAGCTTGTCTGAGATGAGAACAAGCAGAAGGGCCTACCACGATTGACCGTTGCTGCGTATGCTTCGGATCGTGATGATGAGACTGTCATCGAAGACCACGCTGAATGGTTCCACATAACATTATTCGCTTTACGTTTTACCAAAACGGGATAGCGTCTTAACTGCCAAAAGAAGGAGCCCTTGTGTTTGATGATGTAATCATCAAGCCGGGGAAGATGGGATGTACCTAGGCTATAAGTGCCATTTAGTAGCCAGCAGGGTACAGGAGAACGCATCGATGGAATGGAATTGTTTTTAAATAGTAATTCAAGTGATATATGACTTATAACTAAGAGTGTTTCTGCATCACTTTTTTTTTTTTTTTCGTGCAAAGTGATGCAGAAAAGAAAAGCTAATTTATGTGAATATCGGTGATTAATGGAATAAACCTTTCATATGGGTTTATAGTACATATCGCATTCAGGATGAATGAACGTTAGGGTTTTGTCAATGAAGTTGAAAACTCAAGTCACAAAGATTTAATGTGTGCATACTTATAACAAAGAATAAAATGGGTCATACATAGTGCTCGATAACATTTAGTGTTTTATTTCATCTCGAAGGAAAGAAAATAATGCAGTCTGATATACTAACTGATGTAAAAACAAAATGACGTACATCAATACAAATATAATTGCTACTTTGTGGAAGTACGTAACTTTTGTAATTTTGATAGAATTGGCCATTGTATGTTCTATAGCAGTTATTTCAGCGATAAATGTCCAGTGAATTGGGCCTCAGATTTTTATATTAGTCCAATTAGTCTAATGTCAGGCCCTTTTGAGCTCCAGTGAAATTATGCAGACTATATGATCAGGCAAGATTATTTAATCATAGAGCATTTTCCAGGTCACAGGTATTATTAAGTTATGCCACATTTAAATCTGTGTTTCTGGCCATTTGCATGAAGGAGGTTTAACCGTGTAACAGAGATTTCACATCAAACTTATGCAAATTGAACCACAAATTTTCATTTTCTATTTGTCATGTTTTGCTTATCGATGGTTTAAAGATCTTCTCCATTTCATATTCAATACCCCACAGATTCACAGCCTTTATTTCTAATTATTCCCCAATTTATTCATCAAATTTGATTTGCTAACATTTTTGTTTTTACAAGATTCTAGGAATTTTTTAGATGTTGTGGTTGGTATATTTATAAGGTTGATGTGACCAAAACCCTTTGTGATGTCATTCAGAAATGATGTGGTGTATAGGAAAACCTTTTTGTCCATCATGATCATTGCGGTGTTTAGTTTTAACTTATAAAGGAAGATATCCCTAACTCCCTCGTGCTATTCATTGTTGAGAATTAGTGGTAAGATTTCTCTCTCTCTCTCTCTGTGAGAAAGAATGTTTGGTTGTATTAATGTTGAACCTCCTTTGTGTGACATGGCCTTTCTATGAGTGAGTAATACAGAGCGTTTTGTGACTGCTTTAAAATTTTGCCAAGCACTGTAGCATACAGTTGAACCCATGGCAGATGTTATACATACCCCCAGGAGTCTGGATCAGTTAAGAGTCCCCATTTTCATATTAGATACCAGAATAATAGAAATATGGGATGGTATGTCCACAGCTGTATCATCTGAGAGAATAAATTGTGTGCGTTAGATCCTTCAATTATTTATACACAGCTATCAACACGATTGCAATTACACACTCAGAAAAAAATGTAACATTTTATAATTTATTGCACCCAGTAGCTTCCTTTTCTTTTGTTTTTAATCGATTGAAGTCAACTTTTGTTGCGCAGTAGTGCTTTCATCGAAGAAGAAAAGTGTTTGGCAAAATTTTGTGGCAGTGCAAAAATATGAAGGTTGAACTTGCAGGTATAGTTGATGTACACATTGTAGTGCACATGTGTGATTTAGCCAGCCACGGAATGCTTAGGGTTCTTGCTCTCATTTTAACTATGTTCTACAATAAACTATTCATTGAATAAAAACAGGAAGTAATGAAGAAAAAAAAAGTGAAGTATCTGTACATAACATGTAAAGTAGAAGAAAAAAATATGTGGAATATGTTCTTGTACCATATAAACAAAATAATTATGAAAGACAGTAGAGAAAAAAGGGGTTGCACTGTACATGAAAACAAATGACTGATTTCTGGAATCCTGATTTGTTTTTGTTTTTTAATCACTATTATTTATTGTAGTTTGTTTTGATTCTGTACATCTTCAGCTGTCACCTTGAATGTGTTTTAATTTTGACTCTTGTTTTAAGATTAGGATGGTTGCTTGGTTCTTCATGTGCTGCACGTCTTCTAGCCTGCTACACCAAAGTTAACTCATAGAAAAGAGTATTTACTCTCAAGATTTCTAAAGTGCGATCAGAAGTGCCATTTAAACATTGCTGAATGAGGAGTTGATAAAGTTATTGAAATATAGAAGGATTTATATGACTTCTCCACCTAGAAATGTGATTGTAGCATATTGATATGTCCAGAGATCCAATTCAAGTTTCTTTTCACACAAATTTCTTATGAGATCACAGGTAGTGAATTATCCTACTTGTCACTCTGCAACCCTACAGTAGATCACAACATAGCATCATGGTTGTAATATGATGGTAGCTATACTTGGGTGTGCATCTCCTTCAAATAATGTTGTCCTTCACAATTTGCTTCACAAAGCGTTACTTAAATTAGTCGTCTAATGGTACATCACATATTTGTTTTGTTTGCTGTTTTAGTCTACCATTATGCTATTCAGATTGTCTAAAAGGCCATTATTCCTTCTGCCATCTGTCAATGTACCTTATCCTTCCTGTAAACCTCTCAACAGCCACTAGCCTCACATTTTGTTCATCTCAATTCCAGAATATTGTCTTAATGTGTAATTTATGTTTTAAACTATTCCAAAATATAGAGTTATTTGTTCAGGGTATTTTGGTGTAATTGTAATAACAACAATGCTGTTTTATTTATTTGAAAGAAAGATATACTGACTGGACCATAGTTTGAGAGAAGACTAAAGCTTGCTTAATACTCCTTTTGATTACTGTCAATGAACCAAAGCAAATGGACAGCTTTGATATGTGAAGAAGGTTCTATAGAAATCTCCTCTGGTGGAGTGTGTGTGAATGCAAGAAAATAATTGATCAGAGATTTATTTATCCTTTGGTTATGATTTGCCAGTAATTTAAATCATCGCTATGGAGCCTCAAGGTCATTAACACTGTTGAAGAATATGAGGTAGTGACTTTGGGGTTCTAATCAGATAATATACCGTACATGTATGTTTATTTTAAAAGATAGAGTCCATTTCCAACATTGAAAAGAAAATAGCAAACTGTGAGTACTTATTTCATCATTTTTTGTTGTCATTTGATGCTTGCAGGGAATGTGATATTACTTTAAATTTAAGTGACCTACATAAAATTTGTAATGTCTTTATTTTTAAGAAAAGGTGATGATGCTGATGAATTTATCCTGTACATTTCATTGCAAAGGAGCAAGTCTTCATAGTGTAATGCAAAAGTGAATCTAAAGAGAGACAGTTCAGTGCTTGCTAGGGAAAGCTGTTTGAGATAAGACTTAAAGAACACTTATACTATGAAAGGCATAATGAGTGGCAATTTGCATTATATATTGGGTTTGGGTAGAAAGGAAGAAAAAGTATACAAAGAAGAAACAACTAAATGTCATTCAATTTCAAGCTTGTATTTGAGAATTTGAGTCTTTAAGAAAAATGATCACCTTAATTATTATTAAAACGTCCACATAAAATACTTCCCCAGGGGGTTGTCTGCCCATCCATCTCATCCCACTCTTTAATAATCTCAATAATTATTTGCTTCTATACCAGAAAGCATCATAATGAAGATGCATCACTCAGGTTGTGGAACAAAGGTCAAATGTCGCAGGTCACAGAGGTCACTTCACAGTATATAAAAGCTATGACATATTGGCAACATGAAATCTTTAAAATTTAAGCAGTTCTTAATATGCACATCATTATGAAAGACCAATTTTGTAGTCACTTCCCGCTAGTATATCATGATATGATGCATTGTGCAGAATCAAAATATTCCAAATTACCTTTTGGACATATTGGGTATATCTTAAAATGGTGTATGAGAGTAGTGTGATAATTGTTGACATTGACATTTCCATATAGGGACCAAAACAATGTCTTGAATTTTGAATAATAAAATGTAAGGGATTAGAGAAATGTGGACAAACTTAAGCCCTTTAAAGATAGGCTACATTTGGTGTTGAAATAGCAAGGTATTGTTTATTGCCTTGTTTGAACACCTGGTCAAAATTTTATCAGTTACTGATTATTAACATTATCTACATTGTAAAGAGCCGAAACATGTATGCATTCTGTGAATTTCAATAGCTTCAGACCATGTACACTGGAGATCAACTTTCTCTTTCTCTTTCTCTCCCTTTTTTATAATTTGATCTCATAAGAAGCTCTATGTGCACTATGTAAGAATGTCAGAATGCGATTAATTGTGGAATATCTGCAGCATTGGATAGATTCCCTAAATGATTATGGGTCGATGTAAAACTAAACTGCCAGAATAGAATTGCAAATATGATCATTCGGATGATAATAGGTCATAGGTGGAAATTGCAGCAAAGAAAATGAAAAGTGAATCAATTAGTTGCTTGCCAGTAGCTACTATTGCTATTTATTTGAAAAGGATTCAGTTGAGAGTTCAATTTATTATTGGAGATGGGACTAGAATCCTTTATTTTTTAAACAGTCGGGATTGTAATGATTTCCAGTGTTTATACTGAGATTGCATTGTGATACTATTCCACACACATACACTGAATGCCTGTAAGTATTTGAGCAGAGTGAGAAAAGGAAACAAATGGTGTGTAACTAATAGACATTTGTATGCACAAATTGATGTGTTATTTTTATATGCTAGGTAAAAGTAGTTAATTGCATGAAAATGTACTTCTTCTTTGAATTTGAAGGAGAAATCATTGCGGAATGTGTTACAATCAATCCAGTGTCTGTTGTGTATCAAGTCTATACAATTATTTATTTTTAAAATTTGATTCTGTTGTGTAGAGATATTGAAAGTCTTGGAGTGAACATATTCACCAAAGTGTAGCCCATGTCCCATGCTATTTGCAATGTTTTGCACCATGTTTAGAAACCAAGTTTTACCCAATGGCAATACTCTGTTTTAATTGTTTCATTCTAGATATGAGAATGTGCTTCATCTCTCCAGTTGTCTTACCTTTAGATAAATCTTTGAAGATACCAGTCTTGTGTCTGGCCTCTAGCATAGCCTAGTTTGTTTCTTGAAGTAAGAGGGAAGCCAAAGTTTTTCAAATGTCTTGTCATATATATGTCCCTTTCCTGTGTCTTATCTTCTTTGTTTTCTTTGTATGTGTTATCTAATAACGTGTGTGCGTGTTTTGTGTGCATGCTTGTGTGAACAACAGCACACATTTGTGTTGTGCATATACCCATGTCCCTCTTTGACTAAAGCACATCCATGTGGACCAGATTTTTTTTTTTTTTAATTAAAAAAAACAGTCAAATTACTACTGGTAACTATTTCATTGTAAATCATATTGTTCTTTTTTTTTAACTTTCTTCTGTATGTTCACACAATTATTTTTAAACAGAATTAATAAAATGCAGAAGTGAATGTAGTTCAAGATTCTTGAAATATTTTGGCTTCCTGACAGTGTGAGAGTTGACAGCATAATATGAAGCTTGTAAATTTCAGTGAGAATGAAAAACATATGATACGGAACGCTGCCCACTCTTACTAGTTAGTCACATGTACATTTTTGCAACCTTTTTTTTCTGTTTGTTTGTATGGAAATCTCATGGAAACCTCAGATAGGATGACAACGTGTAGCAGTGCAAACCCCTCTTTTTGTCCTTGTATGTAAAGGCCTAAAAAAATGATGAGAATTAAAATGACAAAATTTGTCAGAACAAAATCTTTGCTGTATCTTTGTGTTTGTATTCATGCATAGAATTAACGTACCTACATGATTATGTGTGATTGTGTGCATGCTTGAATATATCTTGATCACTAAGACTTGCAACAAACTTGCTGCAAATGTAAAGAAAACAAATAAATATTTGTCTCCAGACTATCTTGTTTGATTGTTTGAGGTTTTATTATCCAAACGTTCAAATACATTAATATAACAATAGTAACAATAATAAATGCATGTTTAACAAAGATCTTGAATGGATAAACAGGTCCAGAAAATAGCATAAAATGCTAATCATGTCTGGTACCTTTAAAGTACAGTATCTTAACAAATAAATAAATATATGTGTATATATATATATATATGAATAATTATTGAATACAGGTATATACTATTCTACGTACATGTTTGTGATTTAAATATAAAGCCTAAATTTGTATAAATGGGCATTCCTAATAAACTGAAACAACGTATCATACACTGTCTAAAAATATAGAATATATTATCTAATAAAAGGCAAGAACCTTAGTTAAAAGGTTAACAGAGTTATTTTATTTACATTTGTGCTGTACTACGAAAGCAAGAAACTTAAGCTTTTTTCCAGATGAAGGTAAATCATTCCAGAATCATACGCCTCTGTAATGACAGAAATTGTACCTTGCGTTGTGCTTACTTTAGGCATACTTAACTTTTTATTTTCTCTCTGTCTTGTCTCACATCTGTTCTCTACGAAAGAGCAGTACTAAAATTAGCAGGGGTGTCGATTTGTATCCGTGGTTGGGAGTGATGATAGGCAGGGGCGGATCCAGCCGGCGGCAAGGGAGGGGGCCTAAAAAGGGGCCCACTTCGTGCGAAAATTTGAAAATCGTGCCGGTCGATTTTTCGCTCAGTGGGGGTAGTGAGCACAAAAAAATTTGGCACCCGAAAAAAAAATTGCCCTCCGGGAAGGGTAGTTTTTTTCCACCACCACCCCTTGGGCGCCAGGGTAGTGAGCACAATTTTTTGGGGGCACCGAAAAAAATTTCCCTACGGGAAGGGTTTTTTTTCCACCGCCCCCCCCCCTTGGGCGCCAGGAGGGCCCAACTTTTTTTTTTCAAAAAGGGTGTTTTTACATGTTTTTTTCTAGGGAGGGCCGGCCCCCCCCCCTGGATCCGCCACTGATGATAGGTACCAAAATATTTTCGGCAATGGATCAAAGCAATCAAGAGGTAGAAGCGTGTGGCAGGGTGCACCCCCTCCCTTCCAAGTTATTAACTTTTTCAAGTCACCCTCAATAAAGATAACATTTCAGAGAATATAAGAGTGGTAATAAAATGAATAACATGCTAAATGTTAGTCCTGACTCTTGCCTGCAGTGTAGGGCTACCAGACTGATATCATCTATTTTTAAACGAAATTTAGACATTACCCGAAAAAAATCCAATGGTGAGGGATATCAACTTGTGAAAGGTTCATGTAGACAGAAAATTCTTTATTTCCTGGTGATAGAAACATACATTTTATGAATATTGATGTCTCCAAACAACATTCATCGTGAAAAACCCATTCCAATATTCTCTGTAAAGAGATCTCACAAAACCATAGTTCTCATTAGTAAATGAAAAACATATTGCTTTTGGTTCTTCATTTGACTCTCTTCCTTCTTTAATTAAACCAACTGAATCCTCTCTGGGGGAAACTCAATTCAATGAAACAGAATATCACTGATGCAAAATTTGGTTCTCAAAATGACAGAAAATTTCCACTCCTGATCTCATACAAACTGTCTGTTTCTTAAAAACATAATATAAAACTTAGGTTCCAACTACCAAACAACAAACTTCCATTATCTCCTTCTTCACCCAGATATACTTATCATACCAGATACGCTCTAAAATATAAGCATAATATTCCCTAAGGCCCTGACCAGAAAGAAATCATAACTATTCTTGAATATTATTACTTGTTTTAGAACATGTTGGGCCTGTCTCACATTGCCTTCCATCATTCCATGGCAATTTTCCATGTTTCTTTCAGCTTATTTCTCACTTCTTTTCCATCCACTCAACTAATTCCTGATCATGCATTAACCTCATACCTACCATCACCCATGCTTAAGCTTTTTAGGGAGGGGGATCCCGTAAAGTAATTTTGACATTGTAAGAAATAAACATGAGCAATATTTCATTGTAGGTTACTTTAAAGTCAACCTCTTTTTCATCGCCCATTCACATCAGTTCCCTGAAGGAAATGCTGGAATGTCCCTCTTTCTCTTGTCTTTCTTCCTTTTCTCTTCCCCTTCCTTTTTCTTCTGCCCGTTTCTTCCCTTTTCCCTTTTTCCCAGGTAGCAAGCCCATATGGGGCCCATATGGGGATGAGCTGGGTCACTTGTGCCATCTGGGCTATTAAATGGAACCCATATAATGTATCCCATATGGGGCCAATATTTAGTAACCCATATGGGATCTATCTGCGCCAGCCCTTATGGGTTCCAGATGGGAATGAGCTGGGCGTACACATATGGGTAACACATGTGAAAAATCTGGGTTAACCCACATGGGATATATCTGGGTTAACCAATATGGGTACCAGATGGGATTAAGCTGGGCATACCCATTTGGGCCCAGTTTGGTATGGGTCTTATATGGGTCCCATATGCTTCTTGGGTGCAGATGCCTTAGGGCCTCAGATGGTTTTCCATATGGGGCCATGTTTCGGAGAATATGGGACCCATGTCGGTCCCACATGGGCTTGCTACTTGAGTTATTATCCTCTCTGTCTCTCATTATCTCTCTCTCCCACACTCTATACTTCTTTTTTTGCACTTTTGCGCTTCACGCTTAACGTACATTTAGCTCGTTGCTTTTTAACGCTGCGGCTTTGCATTTGGCGCATTGCATTTCTATGATGCTGTTGATTGAATAAATTGAATAAATTCATCAATTCCTGATGAAGCCGTATGAGCGAGAATTCAATTTATTCTTGTCTCATATACGGTTGTCTCATTTACTTCGTTTTCTATTTATGTATGTATTATGAAAATGAGATAGCAAAATGTGTATATTGATGGTCATCTTGCGAGTAATAACCATTTACTACTCTCATCGGACTCTCATCATTAATTGTTCTCTTCATTTTTTTTTTTGATGGTGAATTATTGGGGGGTGATTGTACAGGCCACCCCCACCTGAAATATTGGGGATATATCCCCTTCCCCGTGATCGACACCCATGGAAATTAGTTATGTGGAAGAACAATATTAGCATGAAGTATTTGGCATCGCCTAAGCCTAGGAGGTGAAAAGCAAGATGAACCATTGTAACCCTCAGGTCTCCTCCAAGTATGTACTGATATGGGGTGTGCAAGTGGACCACTACACCGGGATTTCCCCCTACTCTTATATGAATAGTGCAGTAGGTTCTTAACGTGCAAACTCAGTGCATATGTGGGGACTCTCCTCTACATAAGGCATCCATTTAATGTCCTATCCGAGGGACAGAGTGCTTTCCACTGTAGCATAGTCTATTCATGAAATGGGAGGGGCATGCTAACACACAAGGAAACCCCACCCCAAGAAAAAAATTTTATTTCGAGAGATTTGTTGTATTCTTGCCCATTAATCTACAAGATTCCCCACCAAAGTGTATGTGAGAGAGGTATAAAGCAAGAAAAATGTAACCTTTTTCAGCATGACATGGGCATCTCCATTTTCTTGTCAACGTGCCGTACTAAGCGAAGTCATTTATCAAGTAAATGTATTCAAATTTATGGATGCTTCCTTCCCAGGTATGTTTGGTGATGAAGCATTTCATTCACCTGCTATTATCCTTTGTACTATCATTGCCAGAATGCAAATTGCATAAATAAGTTGGTGCTCTTCTTGGGTGAATATTTCGCATAAATGAAATAGATTTTTCAACTGCTATATTCTAGAATGTTTAAATATATGATTTACAATTGTTCCCCTTTTATATATTTTTCACCAAACGTAATTATTACGTTCTCAGCTAGGATTTTCCTTTATTGAAAAGTAAAGGTTTTATTACTGATTTTAAAAGTCTTTCCAACTAAAGCTTGGTGCATAATTCATGTACAAGTTAGCCTGGTACGTCACATTATCAAGAAAATGGCTGCGCCCATGTCATGTTAAATGTCATGTTAAAAGGCATCACATCATACCAAGAATATCTTCATTTACATATCTCTTGTACACTTTCGTAAGAAATATTGTACGACAAAGGGCAGGGATACATCTCATCTTTCAGAATACCTACACTTATTCTTTGGGGTGAGGTTTCCTTTAAAGCCCAAGTCCACTCCAAAAATAACTTACTTTCAATAGAACGAGAAAAATCAGACAAACCAATCAAAAAAAGTTTGAGCAAAATCGGATAACTAATAAGAAAGTTATGATTTTTTAATGACATGAAAAACTTTGAAAATCACTACACAAATTGGCAACTCACTCATGAGTCTGTGACGTATGGTCCTCACTATCCACTAATTATTTTCTTTATATTGATAATATAAATTTCCTATTTTCACCCTAAGAATCTTATTTCTTCACACCAGCATCCAAGTTAGATTGTTAGTAATGTGTTTTTGTGTGGATGCACAAATAAAGAGTAATTTTTGTCCAGTTAAATCATGAAAAATTGAATTTTGATAAACTATTTATATAAAAATCAATAATTATGAAATACAATATTCAGAAAATAGTATCAATTCTTCAAAATTCATAAAAGTTTTTGGGAAATGTCATGCATGCAATATGATACAAATCATATAACCTGGGCAAAGGCATTGGGAAATCAAGTTTTGGGGATAAAAAGGGAAATTAATGGGATTAAACTATATAAAGCAATTGATAAGTTGTGAGGACATGACGTCACAAACTGATAACCATCTTGCCAATTTGTGTTGTGATTCTCATTGTTCCATAGTTTTACATACATTTTCAAATTAGTTATCCGATTTTGCTCAAACTTTTTTTGATTGGTTTGTCTGATTTTTCTGCTTTTATTGAAATTCAGTTATTTTTGGAGTGAACTTGCCCTTTAAGTCATCTGCCTGAGTTGGATTCGAACCCACGATCTTTGGCTTGACAGGCAGACGCTTTACCAACTGGGCCAACTCGCCTCCTCTCAGAGGGAAGTAAAATTGAGAGAGAACGAAAAATGAGTGAGAGGTTGACTCCAAAACAAGATAGGAATGAAACAAATAGAAATGATGGTGAGAAAAGGTTCTAGGAAAATTAATGATGAAAAATCATGTCTTTATGTATTTATTATAATAGAATGCAAAATTAGTAAAGTGCTATTAACAGCAAGAAGAACGATGCAAAGTCGAGATAATTCCTGACTGAAAAATAACGTTCGTTGAAAATTGGGACACTTTCTTACTATATATTTTTAGGTTTTGTTTACAAAATTTCCAAAGTAAATAGGAATTAATCTATTTGCTCACAACACAAGTAATGATGATGATTTTGCGAAAAAAAAGAAATCATGTTAGCTAATAGCTATGTTACTAATTTAGACGAGAACCATACTGTAACATTCATACACTTCATTCTATAAGAATATATGAGAACTTGTTGCCCAAGCTGTTATCGTGCTCAGAATAATGACCTACCCGTTTAACTACATACTAATAAGAAGGGTCAAAATGCTTAATCTTACCAAGCTATATATCAAGACCCCCAAATTACATTTTAGGGCCTTCCAAAATGAGCATGCTTTCACAAGCACTAGCATAGCCAATCAAAGGCAGAACAAATAAAATAAACAGTAACAAGATAGAGGAAATTGGGGGAGGGAACGTGAAAAGAAGATACTATACGACCCCTTCCACACCCTACATTATTATTTCTAACATTTTATTTGATGTTTATAAAAGATCAATTGATTTTCTTTTTACTTTAAAAGTTAAGTTCGCATCTATATAGTTACTCTAGTGTTAAGAGCAAAAGAGCGCCACCACTACAGTATTTAGTCTGACATCCATAATGTTCAGGATGACGTCCGTATACATCCCGATGTATTTATTTATAGGTATTACATCATGTCTCGACAAATATCGTTCTGCCCTTGTATCACATGCCTGTATTTTTTCTAGATTTTTTAAACATCAAGTTGAAAAGATAGCCACATGTAAACAGTAACAAGGCTCATTTTTACGTTCCCTTATTTCAAAACAATACGTGTAGAGCTACTTCTGTTTCATTCAGTTTTATTTGAGGGCATAGGCACGAACGATTATAATGGAGAAATAAAACTTTATTACCGATGAAAAGTAGATGCCTATATAACATAAACCCTTACACTTTTTCTGTCATTATTTCCCATGCTAAGGTGACTAAACGTTGTATCCGTCTCCTATCCCACACCTTCCCCCTTCCTTCCCCCCCCCCCCACCCCTCTCTCTCTCTCTCTCTCTCTCTCTCTCTCTCTCATAGCTCCATAGCTGCATAGCTCCATCTTGTGTTCAGTTTTAATATGATAAGCTATTGGGCCTAATACTTTGACAACAACATGATTATTCAGACTTCATCGCTGAGCACTGTTACTTAAGTATTTTGTTTCCTAGCTTTCAACACTGGCGTGTCCGGGAGGGGCTTGGAGCTGAAACCCCTCACGCGTTGACCCCCCTCCCCGCCCACACCCTTCACATTCGAAAGACGTCAGCTATACTTAGGACCCACCTATATAACATAAACCCTTACACTTTTTCTGTCATTATTTCCCATGCTAAGGTGACTAAACGTTGTATCCGTCTCCTATCCCCACACCTTCCCCCTTCCTTCTTCCCCCCTACCCCCTCTCTCTCTCTCTCTCTCTCTCTCTCTCTCTCTCTCTCATCCTTATGCTCTTCTTGTATGTTCTTCTATCTTTTTTCTCACTCTTTTGGCCTATTCAATCCCCCAACAATACGAATTGCTCTTTACTCAGCAAAACAATATGTATTTTGTTATACAGGGGCCCAGTGTATCTGATATTATCAAACATTTAGGTATAAATACTCGAGAGAAAAAATAACAGCATGATTATCGCACACAGATACTGACACAGACCCATATATAAATACATTTTCTGTAATACAAAGTCATGTACAATGTACATGACTTGTATAACATTTGATTAGTTCATACTGCCCAAACTGCCGTGAGTACATGAGACTTGCATAGCTCCATCTTGTGTTCAGTTTTAATATGATAAGCTATTGGGCCTACTTTGACAACAACATGATTATTCAGACTTCATCGCTGAGCACTTTTACTTAAGTATTTTGTTTCCTAGCTTTCAACACTGGCGTGTCCGGAGGAGGGGCTTGGGGAGCTGAAACCCCCTCACGCGTTGACCCTCCCCGCCCACACCCTTCACACTCGATAGACGTCAGCTATAGGACCCACCCAAAACTTTGCATCCCTCGGACCAAAGTTTAATTCTTTTGTTTAAATTCTCCGCATGACTTGAAATGGCTCCTTCCCACAAACTCCCCCCTTTCGTAGCAATATAATGATTAGCCCCCTCCTTTAACTTCATAATTATTCTTCACCAAACAGACGTCAGCTAGAGCCCATCCCAAACATTGTATATATCCCTCGGACCAAATTTTAATTCTTTTGTTTAAATTCTCCATCTGACTTGAAATAGCTCCTTCCCACAAACTCCACGGTAGGTAGCAATATAATGAAACGCCCCCTCCTTCAACTTCATAATTATTCTTCACCAAACAGACGTCAGCTAGAGCCCATCCCAAACATTGTATATATCCCTCGGACCAAATTTTAATTCTTTTGTTTAAATTCTCCATCTGACTTGAAATAGCTCCTTCCCACAAACTCCACGGTAGGTAGCAATATAATGAAACGCCCCCTACTTCAACTTCATAATTATTCTTCACCTAACAGACGTCAGCTAGAGCCCATCCTAAACATTGTATATATCCCTCGGACCAAATTTTAATTCTTTTGTTTAAATTCTCCATCTGACTTGAAATAGCTCCTTCCCACAAACTCCACGGTAGGTAGCAATATAATGAAACGCCCCCTCCTTCAACTTCATAATTATTCTTCACCAAACAGACGTCAGCTAGAGCCCATCCCAAACATTGTATATATCCCTCGGACCAAATTTTAATTCTTTTGTTTAAATTCTCCATCTGACTTGAAATAGCTCCTTCCCACAAACTCCACGGTAGGTAGCAATATAATGAAACGCCCCCTACTTCAACTTCATAATTATTCTTCACCTAACAGACGTCAGCTAGAGCCCATCCCAAACATTGTATATATCCCTCGGACCAAATTTAAATTCTTTTTTTTTTAATTCTCCATCTGACTTGAAATAGCTCCTTCCCACAAACTCCACGGTAGGTAGCAATATAATGAAACGCCCAAACTATGCCCCAGCCCCTTCCCGTCCACACCCCTTCAACTTCATAATCTCACTCGATAGACGTCAGCTAGGATCCATCCAAAACTTTGTAATGTGTACCGTGCACAATCGAAGCTTCGTCATTCGAAAATCTACCTCCACAAGGACTCGACCGCGAAAAAAATCACATCTTCTGTACTGAACACGGAAACATGACAACGTGAAAAAACATGGACATTAGATGGTAGAGACACGGCTCTCACGAAGGACGGCCGAGGGTAACAATCCGCTGTGATCATGACATTGAAACTCTCTAAGTTTCTTCTTTGAGAAGAGCAAAGCAGACTGTTATCATGGGTAAGAAGTATACCTGTATAAAATGTTCAAAATCAGTATATAACAATCAGAATGCGATATTATATGCATTAATTACTGTAATAGGTGGATTCATTCAAAGTGTTCCTCTGTTGACATCATTTTTTTTTCAGTCAGATGCTGATTGGATAATGTGACACTTGTTAATTTAAAGAATTGCCTTTTAAATCTGATGATTTTTTAATTGTGAAGAAACACTTACTCTTGATGATAATGATAACCTAAACGATATACATTGTAAATGGAAATTTCTTGACGAGAATTCGATAGAAAAGGTTTTAAATATACATGTACGCAGCATTAGGTGTAAATTTGATCACAAAATGTTCTGTTGTTAAACAATCCTTTTGATATTATATTAGGCTATCAGAAACTTGGTTAGCAGTCAGTCAATCCTAGACTAGTCTGAACTTCATTAAATTTTAAGCGGTTACAATATTGAAACAATAGGTATAAATTCATCAGGTGGTGGTGTTGCTTGTTATATTAATTCGAATTTGATTTACACTCGCAGATATGATTTGGAAGTTCCAAATCATATCTAATATAATATAATATAATTATGTTGACACCAAAGTTAAAAAGGTCGCTCCAGCTATCAAACGTTTTCGTTCATTCATTCGTTCATAATTATAACCGTGATGTTTTCATGGATGAAGACAGTGATCAAATAGACTGGCATGATATTTATGCTATCAATGATGAAAAATGGATTGTATTAAAAACTTTGTGATAAACATGCACCATTTATTTCCGTCAGGCAACGGCATAAACGTTCCCCTTGGATAACAGATTAATACTTGTCTCTCTCAAGAGCGAAATTATTTGAAAGAACGATTCGATGGTAAACATGGTGATGAAGATAAAGATGATATATCTATTTGGAAACGATATCGAGTTGTTAGACATAAATTGAATAGCTGGATTAAAAAAATATGAAAAAGAATTACTATTTACAGAAATTCAAAAGTGATAAATCAATCTCTAAAAGTCCCTGGAAAACTTTTTTCTTTGTGTTGATAACAGTCAATTTCTAATTACTGATTTAATGACAAGTTATAGAAACGGATCCTTTAAAAATTGCATAGTTATTAAATACTCATTTTACACCACATTGCGATGACAATCAAAGTAAAGAGATCGATAAGAATGAGTTTACCTCTGAATCGTTTCAAGTTTGAGTATGTCACAGCTGACGTGTTTAAAGAATTTAATACACAAATAATGCACCGGGTGATTTCTTTTGAAAGAGGGTGCTCCTTTTATTTGTGATATAATCACTCACATCTCGTGGTCGATACGTCGACGGACTGTCGATCTTAAGGTCCGCGGTTCGAGTCCCGCCGCGGCACTAATGTCCTTTGGCAAGACATTGATCTACATTTGCCACACTCAACCCAGGTGATGTAAATGGGTACCTAGCAGGAATTAATTCCTTGAAATGCTAGAGCGCCGCAGTGGCTGCCTTGCTAAAGCCAGGGTAATAATCGGGGCAGCGCCAGGAGCGTCACAACGTGACGGACATGTGCGCTATATAAGAAGCCACCATTATTATTATTATTATCTCCAATACATCCCTTCGAGCAGGTTTGCTTTCCGAAAGATTGGAAAGGGGCACGAGTTACTCCTCTCTTTATAAAAGCGGGGATAAACAAGAAATTACAAAATATATGCCTATATCGGTTCTCCCGCATAATAATGAAACTACTTGAAAAAGCTATACACTTTCAATTCTATAATTATTATTTTACAGACAATGCTCTATTGAGCCCCCCCCCCCCTGCAATCTGGCTTTCATCCACTACATTCAACAAGTAGCGTTTTGAATGATGTTAACGAATATAATTATGTTACGTAATATCAAAGATGGTTCGGTGACTAGGGTTGTTTTCTTTGATTTAAAAAGCGCCTTTGATTCGGTGTCGCATGAACTACTTTTATCTGAATTTTGTACACGGCCGTGAACAATGAGTTAAATAATTCTATCAGATTTCAGACCAATATCAAAAGGTGTGCCCCGTGCAGGGGAGTATGATTACGTCACTGCTATTCTCTATATTTATTAATGATGCATGTAAAATCAAATTTGTTAATCAGTTCAAATTATGTGTATATGCCGACGATACTGCTATATTTTGTCGAGATAAAGCGGTTTCACTCGTTTAGAAAGAGCTACAGTTGGGAATGAATAAACTCGTACGAGGGATTGATCAAAATCGATACAAAATGCATGTTGATTGGGACTCGTCCAAAGGTGAAGAATAAAGAACTACACATTTTTGTTAAGTATAACACTAACAAACTCGAACAAGTGAATGAATTTAAGTACCTCGGATTGATAATAGACTCTTGCCTATACGTTGGAATTGTCATATTAATGCATTATGTAGAAAGTTATATCAGACGCATTCGGTATCTCTTGCCCAAACGAGCATATATATATATATATTTTTTTTACCGTACATTGACTACTGTAATATAATATGGCGGCAGAGTACAATATGCAATATTATAAGAGTTCAAAAATAAAATTAAAAACGCTTGGCGAGACTTTTACTAAAATGCAGATTTTGTACACAGTCCTTATGTTACTATGTAATCCGAAAATTCGTAAAAGAATTAAGTACCAAACTTGTCTATATATGAATAAAATCCAAAATGATCTCATGCCTTTGTATCTGAAAAAAATTACAATTTCTAGAAAAGTTTCTATTTATACAAGATATCTTGCTCACTCCCCACTCTTTAAAAAAACTTACGAAAACCGACTATTCAAAACTACCAAGGTTCACTCATTTGGAACGCCTTATTGCCTGATTTACTTGAAATATAATTTTTACCTTCATTCAAGAGGCGATGTAAACACCTTACTATTTTGAATGCACTCTGAGTCTGGGAAGCAATTCGTATCTATTCTATCGTATCAAATTAGAGATGCCTCCTTCCCACAAACCCCTGGTAGCAATATAACGAAACACCCAAACGCTGCACAAACGCTGCACCACCGCCCACACCCCCTCAACTTCGTATTCTCTTACGATAGACGTCAGCTATAGGACCTATAGGCTACCCCAAATTTTTCGTCAATAGGACCTAATTTTCATTCTTTCTTCTAAGAAATTAAAAATACAATAATGTGTCTCCCTTCTTTATATATATATATATATATATATATATATATATATATATATATATATATATATATATTAATCGAACACATCCCGGCCTAGCTAAATTAATTTTATTATTATATTTGGCGTCACCTGTGCCTGGGAGGCGAAAAGCGAACTGAATCACTGTAACCCTCGGGTCTCTCCTCCCAGTATATAACTGATTGGGGGTGTGCAGGTGGACCACTACACCAGGGTTCCCCCTACTCTTATACGAATAATGCAGCGGGTTTTTAACGTACAAAGGTGGTGACTCTCCTCAACACGGGGCCTCCATTTAACATCCTATCCGAGGGACGGAGTGTTTGCGACTTAACACAGCATGCGTCTATAATATGAAACAGAGGAGGGGCACGTTAACACACAACGCAGTCTTCAGTCATCCGCCTGGGTTGGATTCGAACCCACGTTCTTTGGTTCGACAGGCAGACGCTTTACCGACTCATGGACTGAGCCAACTCGTCTCCTTAGATCCATTAAAGATGTAGCATAGACCAGTGATGCAGCATGAACAAATTACTTGATAGGCAAACTTTGCGAGGGCGTAGCGACCAAGCCTTCACCCTCCCAAAAAAAAGATGATAATAATCATGTCGTGATCAGAAATACGACCAGCGCAAAGTTTTAACCAATTTAACAAACTCAGGAGAGTAAAAATGAATAGAAATACAAAGAGGCTGGCAGTTATAGTAAATGTTGTGTTTGAGAGCATTTAACATTTGAGTTTTATCAGCTTTCTTCTCCTCTTTCTTCTTCTCCTCCCCTCTTACTCCTTCTCCTCCCTCTCTTCCACCTAATCCTCCTTTCCCCCTCTCATTCCTCCTCCTTCTTTTTCAATTATTCTTATCCTGCTTTTTTTTCTTCCTCCTCTACTACCCCCTGTTTTTATATAATAGACATGTTTACTAATTATCTGCATACTTCTTGAAGAAAGGTCAATAATTTAAACGCTTGTCAGAGAGGCTAGCTTACTCCAGCCTTTAGGCACACTGCTATTTCGTTTGAGGGTAGTACATTGTATTTAATTTTCAATGATTATATTCAGTCACGATTGTTATGTACATGTATCTGATTTGTATTGTTATTTGTATTTGAAATTCAACCTTTTGGTTGCAATAAAGGAATAATGATAAACATGAAAAACACTATTCATTGGTTATGTCCACTATAGTAACCGTCGTAGTTGAAACCTCGAAGTTGAGATAGCAGTCATAACTCATCATTCGGTCGGGATTTTTGTTCTTCATCGGGTGCCTTTGGGTCGCACTTCTGGTAGAAAAGACAGAGAATCGGAGAGAGGGAAATAGAAAGAGACAGAGAGAGAGAGAGAGAGAGAAAGACAGAGAGAGAGAGAGAGAGAGAGACAGACAGACATACAGAGAGACATTATAGTGTTAGCATAGACTTCATAGTGTCAGAAAGTTCAATTAAGTTCAATTAGGTGTTATGGATTTCATATCTCTGTGTCTGGGTCTGATCACTGTGATGATGATATTATTATTATTATTTTTATTATTATTATTATTTTTATCATTATTATCATTATTATTATTATTGTGATTAAAGTATTATCATGATGATGATGATAATCATCATTATTATTATTATTATTATTATTAATATTATTATTGTTATTATTATTATTATTATTATTATTAGTAGTAGTAGTAGTAGTAGTAGTAGTAGTAGTAGTAGTAGTAGTAGTAGTACGGTAGTAGTAGCACAGTAGTAGTACTACTACTAGTAGTCTAGTAGTAGTTAGCTACTGATAGCAGCTGTAGTAGTAGACTACTATACTAGAGTAGTAGTAGTAGTAGTAGTAGTAGCAGTAGTAGTAGTAGTAGTAGTAGTAGTAGTAGTAGTAGTAGTAGTAGTAGTAGTAGTAGTAGTATATAACTTACAAATCATAATTCATATTAGGCCAAAATTAAGCGGTATGCATAAATGTTCTTTTAAAAATAATGCCTGATTATCGTAAATAAAAATAAGTCATCGGTGAATATAAGCATGCATTTGTGGTTGAAAGAGTTGAAAAGCCCTGGCGTGAATTACCACGTGCCGTTTTACAAAAGCTTGAATGGAGTCGAAGGGTGCGTGGGCGTTGTTCCCATACCGCTTTCCAATAAATGGAAGGAGACACATAGCATTCTGCTTGTTTGCAGACTTGATTTGTCATAATTCTGAGAACCGCGGAAGTGTCATACCACTAGAGGATAAGAGGAACCCTCCTTTCAAAAGTTTCGTAGAAGGGAAATATACGATAAAATGTTAAAAGAGGTTGACAGAGAGAGGATTAGTTTTACCCGTTTGACAATAAAAAAAAAAATCTTTGGATGCTTCCGGCCGCTCGCGCGCCTGGGATCAGGAGAGGAGGAAAATTATAATGTAACGGTCCGATGAATATCGAATACCAAATGCTCTATGGCTTCTTGTATTTTTTTTCTCCAATTTACATGTGTCAGATTGCACACTTCTCCTCTCCTAAATTCTCTATATCTTGTAGTCTATACCTAAAAGCTATTTATTGGAACGGAAGTGCAAGTCGTAAATACTGTATCATAATCATAATCAATCATGACGTCACGTCAATCTGGTAATTTACATACAGCGAGCTGGCCTCACAAAGTGAACAGTCCAGCCGCATCACGCATATGGTGAATGTGATGTGAATGAAATGTTGACATATCATCACTATAAAGTATAAATATCAGGCCTCTATGAGAAAACATTATTGAGATAATATTCATATCACTAAAATTGTATCTTACATCTTATCATATGGTTGTGCACATAATCTTGTAGGAACTTATTTATTTACGTCATCGCGGATGGATAATGTATTTTACATATCGAAAGGCCATTTGTTGCATAGTAATGAGATGGGAGAGACGTACACACGCACACACACTGGAAAATAAATGGTACGTTCGATTTCCGTGCTCGGATGCATGTCGAAGTCTTTGAAAAGGTGTGGAATTTCACATAAAAGCATCGGTAAGCATTGTTGTAGCAGCTGCATGCATAGTGCATATGAATCTAAGAAATTTATGCTATTATTTCTGAGATTTTTGCAGGATGTCATTTATGTGTAGGTGCTAAAACAAGGAAGTGGTTGTTCTAGGGACTGCCAGTGTCGCACTAGGGCAGTTTTTCAAGATTCGTACAAGCTATAGCGCTAGTAATAGTATATAGTATGTTGAATGTGTGTGTGTGTGTGTGTGTTTGTGAGTGTATTCGCCAGCATGTAATGAATCAATGGCAATGCGAGGCTAGGCTAGCTAGGCTAGGCCCGAGCAGCTGTGAACGCGCACGCGTGTGGATAGTAGTCGAGTATGATCGTGATACAGCCAGCGAGCTCTGTTCAGGGAGGAGGGGCACTCTTGGCCAGCTCTGCTCGCCGAAGGAATCCCAAAACAAACCAGTGTTACATGTTGTTGTGACTCTGCCAGGCCAAACCAGGAATGAAGCCAACTAACGTTAATTAGCTAACTGTTTGCTAGATCATATTTAAAAATCATATTTAAACAGTCAGTGTGGCGCAATCGGATTGGTGGTCTGACTCTTGTGACCTTGGTCATGTGCATGGGTTCGAGTCCCGCGCTGAGCTGACAAAAATGCAAAAATGATTGTTGCCACGCTAGGTGTATTAAGTACGCCCCTCCCCTCCTTCTCGATGCAGGCTCTGGTTCAGGAGAAAACACTCCGTTCCTCAGACAGAACATTAACTGGAGACCCGTGTGTAATAGAGACACCCTATGCACATAATAACACGCTACACTTCTTGCCAAGAGTTGGGTGTAAACCCGGTGTTTAGTGTGCCTGCATACACCAATCTTCCTATATAGATCTTCAGTTTAGGCTACAAAGCACTTTGAAGATTAACACGAATAACAGAAGAAGAAGAAGAAACTTAATGTTTATTAGAATCAGCATCAACTGTTGAAGCACTATTCTGTGTGTGTGATTGGGTTTTTACAGACGTGTATCAATCAGATATGATTATTTACGTCTGGGGACCGACCTTTAACCTCACCATCCGAAAGACGTGACTCAGTTTCGAACCTGCGTCCTCGGCTGAATCAGTTTGTAACTTCCACTGTTAGCTTGATTACAGGCGCACGCCACAACCTCATTCATTGCAGTCTAACGTTATTTATAGACAGAGACCCCCAAGTTTGATGGTGAAGAGGGGGGTTTGGGGTGCACAACGATAAGCTACATGTATGCGACAAGCTAACATACTTGGGCTTAACAACAAAATCAGATGTAATTCAGTACTTTGGGCGACTCTTCAATTGTTACAACTAATAATACATGACTCCCCAATCCTCCCCCCTCTCTCACATGGTGCAATCGTAAGCCTACTGTATAATAGTATAGATATAATGACTGCTATAAGAGGGATAGTTGTTTTTATAGGCTCAAGGGGATGTTACATTCTGTTATCACCCTGAGGCGTGCCGAGGGGTGATGGCAGGATGTAACGTCCACGTAACTTGACTGGTAGGTGGGTATAAGGGCACTTTTTAAAAGACTATTGACTGGTAGGTAGGCGGGCATGGCTAAAATCATGACTCCAATTTCGACCAATCAGATGGCTAGATTTCTAAAGTGAGGTATATAATACGGTCTATAATTGAAGAGAAAGTCACAGATGCAATCATCTAGTCAGTATTTAGTTTGGTACTCTAACATGAATGCACACTTTGGTTTTGTATCTGAATGCTTAAAGATAAAGACCAGTTCTGGTCATGCGTTTGCATTGTGAAAGAAACGTGGAATCGATCAGAAAAGGTTGATCATTTAGCATATAAGTATTGGTGTGTACTGCAAGGTTCTGGAATCATCAAAATGATAAGAAATTTGGCCCAGTTTTGGTAAAGTTACAAGCACTGTACACTGAAAGATGTATATGGGACTACCGGTACGCGACACGTGCGCAACACGTGCTCGATATCTATCCGGTCCAAATAGATATAATAATTTACCAAATATATCAATTAGTAGGCGGTTTCCCGGCAAAATTTGTTTCATCACGTATTAGTCAAAACATATACTTTCACATGATTGGTAATGAGAGCTTCCATTTCATTTTTTGAGAGGGGGGCATTTCCAAAACTGGTCTTTATGTTTAGTACATGTAGGTAATGAAAATTTACAGTTTTTCAATCGTTTTAAAGTATAGAAATATCCGTTATCGTGAATTGAATGGTTTATTGAGAATACTGAAAACGGCAGCCTTAAGGCTGAATTACATTCAGTTTACAATAAAAGCGCATGAAATACATACCAATGTTAAAACAATCGTTACTTAGATTGCGAAAATACATTCAAAGATAAAATTAATAAGATATAATATTATGATACTAACATTTTCAAAAGTATGACTGACACTATTCTAAAAGTTAACACATACAGCTGAGATATTTCTTATAATATACTGAAACCTAATAATGAGAGAAATCTTGAGGAAAAAATAATGCCAGTATAATCTTTTGAAAGGTTTGAAAGGAGATATGAGGAACAAGCATAACTTAAAGTTTATACATGTACAGGTAGCCATGGGAACAGAGTTACAAAATAAGTATCTTTTATTTTGAGACAGGAATCCACTATTCGTTTGGCACAGTGGCGCTTCATGTTGTCAAATGTCATTGGTACCCCGACTGCATGCTAGTGTACATATATCCACATTAAAGTGGATTCCTACAATTTATGTGTACATCATGATATTCGACAACGAACTAAATGGTTATTTTTCAGTTCAAGCAGTTCTGCACGTACTGTATGCAGGGTTCCACATTAAGATTAAGTTATTGAGAAGGGGTCAGACCAAACTTATTAAAGGCTTTATGCTTGAGTTGAGACCTGTGCTAAAGTTTAGGGGTCAGGAGTTAGATTTGGGTTCTCATACATGTATGTTCCAGGTACCTGTTAGTGTCAAGCCCTGCTGTATGTTTTCTTTTTGTTATTTAGTATTTCTCAGACAAAAGACAAAACTTGATGTAGATCTATGGCTACATGTAAGGCCCCTGTTACACATGCGTTGGCTTTTAAAGCCGGCCCCGGAGGCGGCCCCATGCCTGCAATTTGAAGCCGCCTAGAGATCATCAAATCCCTGTTACACATATCTCGGGCCCACAATTTTGTGTCTACACATAGGCCGGCCTCACGTCACCTTTTCACGAGCTGACGTTGGGGCGCACTCCAGATGGCAAAGCGCCCGATGTAATGTTGATATAATGATGACGGGTCACATCACTTCCGCTTATAAGCCGGCGCCGAGTCCACTTTGGTGTTACACCTACTGATTGCGGGACTGAGTCCGGACTCGGGCCGACTTCAAACCACATCCAGATGTGGACTGGATGGAGGCGGCCTCAGTCCGGCTTTTCAAAAAAGTTGATGTTACACATACGTCGAGCCGCCCTCTGGAGGCGGCCTCAGTCCACTTTCAGAGGTATGTGTAACATGGGTCTAGGTGAGAATCTATATTAGTCTGCTACATGTATGTGTAAAATTTGGGAATCAAGAGCCCTTTAGCAGCATTTTAACAAGATGAAAATCTACCTGAATAATTGTGTTGATTGCAAGATATCAGATTGATTGCAAGGGTCAGAAGCTGTCCTGTTTGTTAGCTGTAGGAATCTGGGAGTACAGGCAGCAGTGCACAAATCAATAACACTCACTAAGACTACAAAGTACAGCACAATCATTAATTCAAATCATAACTAAAACAATCACTGAAATATCAACTAAAGTTTTTTTTTCATATGACATGAGCAAACACCTCATTTTCATTACAAATATGATTTCTTTGCAAGCCGTTTCTCAACTCTTTGATTATCTTATAATAGTTTGAATTGTGCATTCATAAAATAAGTATCATGTTGTGCACTTGTCACTTTTTTGTCTAGTATGCAATGTGATTTCTGCCCACAAATTTAGAGAATATTAGAGAATTTGTTCATTGAATATCAGTCACTATTACATTTATATTTGTTATTCCATGATATCATAATCTGTATATTTGAGATGCTATGAAAGTTTATTACACATATAAATGCAGTTTTAGTACCTGATTATTTTTTAAAGAAAATTAGGTTGTCATGGTTATGTGACTGCCTGGGAGTGTGAATCTTGTGTTGTTGTCAAAAATGTAATTCATAGGATACATGTAAGCTTAAATGATAGAAAGTTTTTTGTATTAAACAAACATCACATTGTATGACTCTTCAAATCTTGTGTAGAATCTAGTCCCCAATTATGCATAAAAGTATCAGCAATATTCTTTAACTCATGCATTTTCACCATTTTGTAGCAGGCCAAAAATAATTACACCTACATGTATGGGATAGATTGTGGGCTACAGAAAATTTATACAAGTACCTTCAAGTTCTTATGCTTTGATCGCATTTTAAGATTTAGCCAATTCAATCCAATTCAATAGATAGATACCTGATGATTCAAAATGGTTTAACATGGGATTGTATTTGTAGGCCATTACACTGATTTGTAGGCCTAAAATGTACATATTGTTTGATACATGTATATATAGGCTACCTGCTCAACACTGGAATGACCAGGAAGAGTTAGAATTAGAACAACAAAGCAAGGAAGTAGGGATCATAAATCATATTACAGACCTCAATTTATAGCTTCATGTTCTACTGAAGTACATCTGGTGATTGTTTAAATGCCTACTACATGTTAACATGTACTGTACGTATCATGCTTATCATGTATATACTGTAGATGTTTCGTTTTGAATCACTATGATAGACATCTTTTGCAATGATGACATGGAGACTCAAAAAACTTTTTTTTTTGATCAAGAATGTAGAGTTATGGTCTGGTTTACAATTCTGTCTAAGGTTGGAGTTAAGTCACACAAGGAATGATCGTAAGGCCTATGTCGGGCCGAGTATTGATGCAGTCAAACCCCTTCGGTTGGAAAGGTACTTAAAAATTTAAGTCAGATAAAACTGTTATGTTTTGAAAGGCTGGAAAGCTCAATAATAAAGACCTATGATTGTTGGTTTGCATGGGGAATTTTTGACTATTTATGTACATGTTTCGACCCGATAAGGGATGTTATCAATCACCAAAAGTGATCTTCACATAAAAATAAATTATGACTATCAAGCGTTATGTAATGCTTGCATCCTCTTCCAACCTCAGAAGAACTGTTCCATTTTATAAGGAAAAATTATCATCATAAAGTCCTCACCTGAACCATAACTCCAACCCAACTCCAAAAGAACTGCCCTATAAGGAAAAAATCATTGTCATAAAATCGTCACCTGAACTATGACTGAATGCTCTTCACCTCTCATAGGTTAGGCAAGGCCCAAACTACATGCATATCCAGATGGGCCATAAGCTTTGCTGTGTCTACATACATGTACATGAACATGTTTTGAGATATCCGATGTAAGCAAAATGAATGTGAAGCATGTTGCACAGCAACTCCCTAAAAGTTTATCATACCCCAACATGGTTTCGTTGATCAGATATCTCTCATGTTGCATTTTTAAAACTTTTGAGTTTCTGTTTTCACCATTCCCTCTGGATAGCTGTCGGGAACATAAGCTGCATTTACACTAAAAGCAAAAATTGTAGATTTTCTCACATTCCGGTGTTTCGTCGGAAGTTGCTAAGCAACTACCGGCTAACACAACAAGAATACGAAATCGAAAATTCCACCACTGGAGTGTGTTTTTTTTTTAATGCCCACAGAAATTTCACAAACTTTTGCAGTGTAAATGCCAGCGCTCAAAACATCAGTGAATGATTTTGGTTTTCGGTCACCTGATTCTCCTCGTTTCTGTGTGATCGCATGTAGAACCGCCAAAAGTTGGGCATACATTGCACTACTCACCAAAAAAATTGGAATGACCTAACACCAACGTTTTTTAATGTTTTTTTTTTCCAATAGTGTAAATGGCAATCCAAAAAATCAAAGATTTCACAAAATGATGTTTGGACTGTGCAAATGGGCCTATAGCCCAGTGATAAAAAAATAGGGAGATCAACAAGTGGTTAGAAATTGAGCACAGATGGATTGTAGCTGGACCATATGTTATGCAAGTCAATCACATACATGTATATGCATACCGGTAGACATTCTATTCTAATGCAAGTTCAAATGTTTTTATATGGATTAAATGTCTTTTGGAATATTTAACTTTTTTATCCTATTTTACTCCAATAATTAGTAGATTTTAAATAGGTTTTTCTTAATTAAAAAAAAAAATACTATATTAGGGAAAAAAATTAGGGGTACGATGTTAAAGGGAAATCCAACCTTGATAGCAAACTTGTCTAGAATAAAGCAGAAAAATCAGAGAAGCATACTGATGGAAGTTTGAATGATATCGGACAAAAAATGAGAAAGTTACAAATTTTTGAAAGTTGCAATTAATATAGGTATGGGCTCTTCAAATTGGCTGAATTGATAACGTCTATGTGATGTAGTGGCGTACAACTTCCCCATTTGCTCCAATACACAAAAAGACTAAAATTTTTACTTTTCATAAATGTATGACTCGGGATGGTCTGTTCTTTTTAGAGAACCTGTAATAATGTACTCTCCATGATATATTTTGAGTAGTGCCCCGAGGGTGAAGGCACTTGGAAGAAAAACAGAAATAAGTGATATTTTGTACGCGACAAACGGGAGAGTAATCCGTCACTACGTCACAATCCACTGACAAAATTGCCGATTTGAGATTCGCACAGCTGTAGTGATCTCATATCAAACACTCATAACTTTCTTAATATTGGTCCGATTTATTTCAAACTTTCGCCATGCTGTTTCTCTGATTTTTATGCTTACATTCAAATGAACTTATTAGAAGGGTTGGATTGCCCTTTAAGATACATGATCTTTGAAGGACAAGTGATTGACCAAAAGTCCCATATCTTTGTTTACCTATAACTTTGCATTTTTAAGAAAGAATGTGTGTACCGTATTTGCCGGCCAGGGAAAAAATTATTTTTTTATTTCGGGGGCTACTTTTTCAACTTTCGGGGGCTCTTTTTTCTGGGGCTACTTTTTCATTAATTCATAAAAAAGGATACACATATACAGTTTGATGAGTTTATTTAGTAGGCTTTGATCTACTGACTGTCTATACTTTAGTCTAGACTAGTCTATAGATCTATAGTAGATCTATATCTTTGATTAAGGTTTTGGGCTTCCTGCTTCATAATTACCATGATTACCCATTCAAAAAGAAAGCATTTATCTAGTTAAATAACTAAGTTTTAATGCATTGATTTGAATTTGATGCAAGAACTGTGTCATAGTAAAAGTAAAATGAGTTATGTTTTTAAACGACTGTCTGATTTTCTTGTGAAAACTTTACTTTGAAAAATGATTATCAAAATTAGGTATACAACTATACATTGCCAGAATAATCACAATCTAAGCTCAGGTTTCATACCTCTATTCATGAAAACTTTATAAAAATCGCGGCAATAATGATGCGAACAGATAGCAATTTCAAAGTGTTGTCACGTTGAGTTGATCGACTCTAGCTCACACCGCCGACAGTTCCGACAGCAGCTGCAGTCGCACTGCACTGTACGTGTGTGGAATAACTGAACGGTCAGTCACGATGATTTTCTCTGATTTTCTTGTGAAAACTTTACTTTGAAAAATGATTATCAAATTCAGTAAACATGGCTTGAAAAATCACAAAATAAGCTTTGATTTCATACCTCTATTCACGAAAACTATATAAAAATCGCGGCAATCGTGATTGAAATAGATTGCAGTTTCGCGATGTTCAGCGAACGGTCTAGGTTCAGCTAATTTGTGTTTACAATTTTAGATCATTTCCTTTTGAAGTCGCCCGTAATCGGATTTTTGGCCTATTTCGGGGGCTGTTTATGGTGTTTCCGGGACGAATTCGCCCGCCGCCCCCGTGTATTTTTTTCACTGTTGCCGGCGATAAGGCCGCAGCGCCGCATAGGCTGCACCCCCAACTTTGACATTAAAAAAAAAAATAATAAATAAAAAATAAATAAATAAAAAACGGACCAAAACAAATATTCTTAATTTTCTTGTAGAACACTTATTTTTTTCTACAAACTGATACCAAATTCATCAATATTCTTATAAAATTTACAGGAAAAAACTAAGTTTACCTCAAAAATGATCGTATTTATTTAGCAAATCTTCATTGATTTTGAAGCTAGTACTGTATCGCAGGCACAATGTACGGTGTAATGCGAAATTGCATGACATGGATACAAAGAAAATAGACTTGGTGCGACTTCGGCTGGATGCGCAGTTGCGTTTCGCGGCAGCTCCGTAACAGTCCCTTCTTTTACTTTTTAGCGATGCATTGGCACGAACTTAGATCTAGATCTATCGGTAGATGTTGTTTTATGAAGTTTATTTACGTCTTCATGTCAACAATGCAACATAAAATAGTCTGTAAGTTGTGTGGAAATGTCCTGTATCATAGTGGTATAGTCATTGTAGTCCCATATGTACGAATACGTGCTGTTTTGATTGCTGAATTTTTAGTTGTTGGGCATTGGCCGCACCCAGACTTTTTCATATTTTCTCGTCTGAAAATACTGCTGCCTTTACGCCGGCAAATACGGTACATCTTTTTAAAGACATATTTCCTTAAATTATGTTTTTTGACATACCCATCAGTAAACTAAATGCATGAATCATAAAATGGATTTTATTCTCTATCTCAGATGCATGTAATCACTTCAGAAAAAAAAATCATAATTTCCACCTGTAAATGTAAAAAATCAAGTATATATTTTTGTTGTTACAGGCCAGAGCTATAATAGTCAGTGTCAAAGCATCTCTTTACAGTGTACATGACATTGTACATGTATGTTTTTTCCAACTTCTAGAGTATATCTTCTTTTTTCAGTTATAAGGAAATAATTGTGGTGAGGTAATTTGAATTGATGCCAATTTCCCTTACTGTCCATGAGATTGGCATCCATAAGAACAATTTAAGAGATACAATTACCACAAGAAAATGGGTGTGCAGCAACGCTATTGGTTAACTTCACAGTTCAGAATGGAAGATGTGGTCTACAGTCTTAATCAGTCTATAAATTGCTAGAGTACATTAGGAAAATAATCTGCTATAATGATCGTTTTTAAAAGTTAATCCTATTGTTGGTGTAGTCTGGGTGGAAACCATTCACACCACAGAGCACAATGCCACAAAAGGTTCAGTGAAGGGAACTTGTAGTCTTCAACCTCAGTGTTGAGAACCCCACCACTACATACTAGTGTATTCAGGCCTTTCTGTGGTTTACATCATGCTGGGCCATTGTCACCCAATCATATTAGACCTAGTTTGCTCTGTCAAGGTCTATTTATGTTTGATTTGGACTTGATGCAGATCTGGGTCTTTCGACGATTAGCTTTTTGGATGCTCAGTGCAGCAAATGTTTTATTGCATGTGTGTGTGGAGCCACTTTAATTGATATTATTTTCTTTCTTTGCATAAGAAAGGGTTGGTCTCAACAAATATCCGTGTAGGAAATAAAGAGTTGTGACCACATTTCTTTAAAGTGTTTGCAGTGTAAACAAAACAAAAAGCAATTTGATACATAGTGAAAATTATATTGTTTTGTTATTTTTTTTTTTGGGGTAGTTGTAGTTTTTTGTCCCCTTTGGAAGTTTGGAAGCAATCTGAGACTCTGGCAGTAACAGGAAAGAAGATTTCAAAGACTTAAAGGGACTTGGTAACACTGTTCAGATGAGAGAAAATGGTGCTAAGGTAGTGACTTCAGTGCTAGATGTACAATTAAAGATAATCTGAAAGTTTGAGTGAAAACAGACCATTATTAACGATAACAATTGGGAAAAACTGATCTGATCGATTCCTTAATTCTCCCAAATATATTATTATAATTTCATTAAACTTTAGGTGAATGTAAATCGTCACAAAGCAATGAATTGGCTCTAAATAACAATTCCAAACATTTAAGTGTTGACAGATTTTTAAAAGCCTGTTGTACATGTATGTCTTATTTTCATGGAAAAACGGTTGGGAAAATTCAAAAATTGGTTGGGAGAATTTACTGTTAGAGGGTGTCGCACAGTGACGCCTTCAAAGAAAACCATAAATATATTTGTGGTTTGAGAATGTTTTCAGGATTTTTTGCATGTTAGAGGGTTAGTACGGTAGAAGGAATATAATAAGTAACATTTCATTAAAAAAATTACACAGTTTTTTCATCAACCTTCAACAATGTTACTGGTTAACTTTAAACCAAACACAGAATGTGCAATACTACAAAAAAATCATGCCTGTATTTGCCAAATAAATGAGGTAAAAAAGGAATATAGGCAAAGTAATGAGGTAAATAAATATAACATTGAGCCTGTCATCCATACTATGTAATTGAGTAATAGAAACATTGTAGTTTCAGTGCATGTGTATCATGCCTATTGACCTGTATTAGTTTTTACTATTAGAGAAAAAAGAAACGGAACTCTTTTGCATGCACAGTATTTTTACAGACATTTTACAAAATGTAATGTGATAACATGATAAAAGAATAACTCTAGATTGATTATCAACATTAGACTTTGAGGAAGTATTGTAGTCAAAAGTTGAATATAATATGATTGAAAAATAGCATGGAATGAAAGTGAAACATATACTGAAAGTGAAACATTACAACTAGTGTAGGTACTCTAATAATTAGACATGAGTGCAGTGTCATAAGAGGACTTTTTTCCTCTCTTCCACATGATTTGACATGGGGGTTAGTCATCAAATTAACTCTAAAATTTCCCTCAACCAATTGACCTGAAGTTTCCTGTTGGGTTTGCACGACGGTGTGCAAAATGTACGAATGTCCAATCTCTGTTCAAAAATGAAATGGCCACTATGAATGGTACAGAGGAGAAATAGCCGATAGAAAGAAGAGAAATAGGCGATGAAATTGAGCAGGAGAAATTCTCTTTTTATCGGCCACTATGAATGGGTTTGGAAGAAAAAGAGGAGAAAAACAGTAAAACACAGATGAAAATGGTCAGGTCCATACCCTATTGCTTTGTATGCCGTGTGGGTAGTGCCTATTGTGATTAATAGAAATTTTGTTGTTGCCAAGTCGGGGAGATTAGACCCCTTAAATATTGTTAATGGTGTAGGTGCTGATTTAAAGTTATCATTATTGGTGATATGGGATGGGTATAAAGGAACGAAGAGGTGTTGCATCTAGCTCGAGAAAAGCGGGTGCTGCTTGAATCGATTAGAAAGAGACAGAAGAAATGGCTTGGACACTTCATGCGGCATGATGACGGCTTGATGATCAGAGTTCTAGAAGGTCGTCTACATGGAAAGAAGTTGAGGGGAAGACCTCGTAAAGGCTTTCTAGATGATTTAATTGCAGAATGTGGAGCAACAAGATATGAAATGCTGAAACGGATGGCTAAAGACCGAAGTACTTGGAGAGACACTTGAAGTAGAACTCTGATTGGGTCACTGAACCTGTCATAAACTGACAGATCACTATTGATGATGATAAAGGAAACATAGTTTTAAAAAAATATATAAAAAGCCATTTGTTAAATTTATTCTTATCTAAAGATACATTCTTTATCTTATGTTATTATTTGAGGAATTTGAAAAGTATACATGTAGTCATCCAAAGGTTCTGGTAGGTTTACAAGTAGTTACAGGGGAAGATTAATGGCATAATGGCAGCCACGCTAAAGCCGGGTAAAAATTGTGGAGTGTCAGGAGTGTCAAATCTGACAGACATGACTTGAGCGCTATACAAAAATCCAATATTATTTATTTGGTTAGTTGACAAAGTAAAAAACTACCTTGCTTTTGTGGTCTCGGGGTCATTATGAAAGTTTGTTTATTTTTAGTTAGAAATGATTTCTGAAGGAGCAGATAATCTAGGCAGAATCTACTGTGATTGTGGGTCTGTAGCCAAATATTGTCAAAACTCAAAACATAATGTATGTCATGAAAAGTGCTCACTCCTCTCCTCAGTTATATGATAATAATAATAATGATAATAATAATATGTCTCGTTTACCCAGGGTAGCCTCATCAGTATTAACACTGTTCGCCCTGAGGGCCCTGCAATCATATTATTAGTAGATATCTCATGAAATTATACTTCCTGTCAGGATTAGATATTCATGTGCATACAAATCGTCATACAAATATCATTAATTATGCTAAGTGGTGAATAATGCCTTCTGTGTGGTGCCTGCCTTGCTACAGTTGACAGCATGATCTTTAAAGTTATTTGAATTCTAAGATGATACTCCCAGCACCCACAAGTCAGATTAATGTTTAATTGTCTCAGAGTTATAATGATATACCTTTAACATGAAGGTGTACCCCATTATTTTGATAAAGCTTGTAATGCAAAGTTAATTATTTTTAGCTTATTCTCAAAATCTGATTCAGGGGGATATAAATGCAGATTTATGAAACTTGCCGTGCATACAACATTGGCAGAAAATGAAGTTTCTGTTGAAAAGCATAGCATTATTGAGGTAGGGGTTAGCTCCCAAGTGTCAATATATCTTATTTGATATACTCCAATAGAGTTGTTGTATACCTGAACATGAAGGTACTGTACATGTAGTCCTTTGCTTATATGAAAATTTACAAATAATCAGTGGTTTAAACTCTGTACTATCAGCCTGATATTGCTATCAGCAAATATTTGATTGCATGTATTTGCAGCTCAAGGAAGTTTGAAAAATGTACACAAATGTGAAGAATTCCTAAAAGATCTATCTAGACCTGGGGGGTGTTTCACAAAGACTAAGATCAACTTCAAGTTGGACTTAATGATGGCAGGCCGTTCATGCCACTGTTTGCTATCACCATTACTGGCATTGGTCTCTCAAGGGACGTATAAATCGTCACAAATCTACAGAATTTACATTTTTTGATAGTTCATTATTGAAGGAAAAAATATTATCTAAAGATCATAATTGAGAGACCAATAGTGAGAGCAACCAGTAGCAAGAATGACCTGCCATAGTTAAGTCAAACTTAAAGTCGATCTTAGTCTTTGTGAAACACCCCCCCCCTGGTATCCTCTCAAAGCTGTAACAAGCACTCTTGGCTGATAGCAAAGATCATGCATGATTCACTTTACAGTAATCAGTTACAAACGGTCTGGCCTGGCCCTTGTATAATGCCAGCCCATATCAGCCTACTTGCAGCAGATAATTGCGTATGAGTGACGCGCTCGTTTGTGTGTCACTCTGCAGGACGGGCTGGCAGCTTCCGTGGCAGGAAATCCCACCAGTTTGAGCTAAGGCCACAAAGTTCATTATTTTCACTGCTGGAGAAATTTCTATTCCTTTGAGAAACAATTTTTGACCCAAATCAAATACGGCAATGTGCATGAAGGGGTTGTTTACATGTACATGTATGTTCTGATGTACTTGTACTTCTGGGTTATTTTTGTTTTGTTTACTGTCACATTACTTTTTGCTTTAACTATCAACTTACTCTTAGGCAGAACTGTTGAGATTAAAAACGTTACAATTGGCTAAAAATTTCTTAACATGAATAAACCAATTAAGACAATGATTTTGGAAGAGGATATGAGGGTACATGCATATATATAGGTAAACCTTAATCAGATGAGAAGAGTTGGCTATAGATCTTGTCTGTTGGGTTTGTTTCAGCATGGACCAAAAACTGCATACATTGTGCAGTACCTGCATGTAGCTGTAAGCGCTTTAATATGCCCCTGATATATTCTTGTTACATCAGAGCTATCGTGACATACAAAATGTTAGATGGTTGTATGATTGATGCACCAACTCTCATATTTTGAGCATCTCAATCTCTATCCAGATCTATGAAATGTTACCATTATCTTTGTCTTCCTTTGTCATTTTTATACATTTCTATGCATAAGTGATGGTGATACTGTATAAATAAATGTCTGCGGGCAGAAATGAGCTCTACTTGTAGAATATTGAGAAGTGTTCTAATATCTGCACATATTTGTTTTCTATGTGAATATGTACCATCATACCATGTGATAGAGTTTGAAAATGCAGAAAATCTTAATGTTTCAACCTCTACAGAGATACTGTAAGGTTTCGATTGCAGTATGCATGCACAATTTCAAGTTGTCTAATGAAGTATTTTATTTATCTGGAGTTTACTCCTGCCTCTGAAACGAAATACGGGCAAGGGAAGGGTATTTGTAGATGCCCAGATCTTCTGTTCTATTTCTAAACGAAAATTGTTAACTTTTGATTGGCTGAAGTAAGGCTATGAATATTATGAATGTAAAGAAAATGTTTGCATCACGATGCATGGCTTTTAGGTGCAGTTTACATGAATTAAACATTGATGTTTTCTTCTCTTTATTTTACAGTGTTGTCACGATGGCGACAGGGAGCCACCTTGCAGTCAATCTGCAAGAGTTGGAGATGCTAAAACGTGAGATGCCCCAACAGATGCCAGCAGGGGTGCAGCGAAGCACCTCTTTGGACAGCATGCCACCCCCAGCTCAGCCAGCTCCTATGGCAAACAATAATGCAACTGATCACCTACAGCAGCCACAACAATCTTTGGCTGGCATACCTGAATTACACAACTCCTTATCATCCCCTCCTCAAGCATGTCCTGTACAACGAAGTCGCAGCCTACCCCTTCTAGATGCTAGCCAGGAAATGACTGCTGAAATCTTAGCACAACTGACTGAAAGAGAAAATGAACAAATGATGGTCACCGATGTGGGACAGCACTCTCTGCAGCAACAGCATCAGCAGCAACAACAACAGCGACATCAAGATGCACAAGAACCACAACCTGCACCTCAGCAATCACACCAGCAGCACAACCTTAACAACAGAATTAGTGATAGCAGTAGTACATGCAACTCTATAAGTATCAGTAATGTAGTAACCAACACCAGTAACGTGAATAATGTACCATTTTCAGATTATATGCAGGCATCTCAGTATAGAATTTTCACCCAATCTCAACTACAACAAGCAACTCACCTGCAGGAAAATTCACAGCCCCTGAACCTAAGCCAGACAGCAGAGGTTAGACAGATTCTTAGTCAGGGCTTACCCTCTCACATCCCAAGGGTTGCCAACTTTGCTGGACGTCAAGTCCAAGTTGGAAGAGATGATCTTCCACTAGACTGGCCCAACTTCCAACAGGCGGCCAGATACAGTATCCGCCCAAGTGAGCCACGCCTAGGATTTCCACCATCTATGTTGCCTCCTGCCATTGGCCAAATGCCTCATTCATTCAATCCCGCTTTTGCAGGAAGAGGGATTGATTCGTATGGAGTAGGGACAAGTGCTGAAGGCATCCGTTATAGCATGCCAGGTGCAATGAACCCTAATCTTCAGAAGCCTCATATGCCACTGTCGGTTTTTGCCAGGCAGCATGCCTTTATCAAGGAAGAAGTGGGCCGTCAGTCTCCTAAAGATGCGACACGATTACTACAAGTTCCAATGGACCATGTCGAAAATAACAATGATAAATCATCGCCTAACATCCAGGCCATGTCAGATGGTTCAACCAGTAACATAGCTGAGAAAAATATGATGCCCTTGTCAGTGAGTGTATCCGTCGCATTTTCAGAACCTAGCCAGGACAGTCCTCGTTTTCGCAACAGAGCAACAGTCCTGCACTCCTTAAACCAGCAGCTGATCAGACACTCAGCATGATTAACTACCATGAAGATCATCTTCTATCTGACACTGGGCTCATGTCCAATAGCCCTGTTCCAAGCACGCTGGATGAGAATTTTCTCAACAGCAACATGATCATCAGCTCTAACTCTGCTGCCAGACTGAGCGATGCTACCAACCTGACAGGGCTTGATTCTAACCCACCCAGTGTCAAGATGGAAGGCTTTGACTTGTTTGAAGGCAGCGGGGATGTTGATGAACAGAACTACATCACTGACTCCATCTCACCTCAGTCTTTGAGTATGGAAGACTCTAATCAGGGACTACCTCATGGCATTCAACCAGGTCATGGCAATCCAAGGCCTCTCAGTCAAACTGGTATGTCTGCAGCTCTTTCTAGAGGTAAGCAAAAAGAGATCCCATCAATGATAGAACAAATATGAAGAAGGATAGGGAGGTTAGGGGGAATGATAATGTTCTTTATACTGTACTTATTCATGATATTATGATATCATCTGAAAAAAATATAAAATTGATTAATTTCTTCTGAGATGTAATTTTGGTGAAAGGTCAGTGGATTGAAAAGTTAAAAACTTTTTTTTTTGGTTCCAGTTTAAAAAAAAAAAGGATTGTTTAGGCAGTACAAGGAAACCTATTGAGCATTTCCAGTCAACAAGAAATTTTCTTCCTGAATATTATGTAATGTATGGATTTTTAGAATTTATTTTTGGAATTTAACCAGACCAGGTGCTTGCTTACTGTTTTTGTTTTACTTTTTAATTTTGATATTAAGACTGCCTATACAGTATGTACATTAGTGGTTAATTATTTTGAACATTTCATGTAGTATTCAGACTTCACAGGAATTAAATGCACAATCAGTATACATTATGGACAGGATTTTGTTTGAAACATGAAAATGCATTAGAGGCTCTTTTTTCAGCAGTACTAGCTTATTGCAGTGGTTGTCTCAAGAATTCATAAAGGGCAATTCAATGTGTCTGCAAAGGCATCACTGGCCAAGTTTTATGCACCATGCAATCGGAGAAATGTTTGATGTTTCATCAGTTTAGTCACGGTTGAGAGAGTGCTATTGGGGGCACTCCATTTGTGGCGGGATATAGCATAATGAGTGCATCTGTAACGCAAGATGTGCATGGCTACTTCAGGAGCACATCTTGTCTGCTCTCCTGCGCCTAGGGAAAGTCCAGGGTAATATTGATCTGGAGAGGGAGAGTTGGAGAGAGAGGAGGGAGACAGAGAGGGAAGAGAGAAATTGTGACTGTGGAGGGCTTTATGGATACATTGGATGCGAAGTCCGGAGAGGGGTGATGCAATGCATTGCTTATGTTGGTGGGCGCAACTCTCCCTCATCGCTCAACTAGTTATGGTTAGCGGCTAAACGTGACTTTCATGGGTAGGAGAGAAGATGTGTGATTGGATTATGAACATAAAAGAAAAGGTGCATGAGATTATCCTGCCATGGTTTATCAAATGTAGAATGGCTGCATATAGGCCATGTGTCAAATGAGTAAGTGTAGAAAGAGATGTACTTTATGTAGCATTATTTACCCTTGAGGAGGGAGAGAGAGAGAGAGAGAGAGAGAGAGAGAGAGAGAGAGAAAGAGAGAGAGAGAATAGA
>CP137669.1:11509412-11573664 GCA_037976565.1 Mesocentrotus franciscanus | reverse complement strand
AGAGAGAGAGAGAGAGAGAGAGAGAGAGAAAGAGAGAGAGAGAATAGAATGTGACTAGATTTCACTTTTCAATTATTCAGATATAAAGCAAATGTATACAATCAAGCTCATTCTACTGTAGTATACAGGCCTATACTTTTAGCACCAACTGTGAGGTATTATTTTAAAGCATGTGCGTATACACGATATAATCATTTGTGCAACTGATCAGAAAACGTATTGGCATCTATAAGCTTTGCAATTGCCCTGAAGGCTGAATATTAAGTGTCATTTCCATTCATTCAATTTAATACAATTCAGAAGTCTTTTCTATCATGAAGTTATGGCAATACATGTACATGTAAGTGTGAAATGATATACATGTATGCATAGTGTTCGTTAAAATTGTGGCTGAGTGAAATTCATTGAGTGTTTGACCTTGATCTCAATGTGCACAATTCCACACAAGAGTACAGTAGTTATGATTAAGATCTTACTAAAGTCTAAGCTGTCATTCACAATAATTATTTGTGTCACCCTTCCAAGTTGGGTATGACTAATACTGAATGGGTCTTTAAAAATAACTCCTTGCAATCCCCTGTAAATTTATTATGCAGATTTGGGTAAAGTATAAACAGTAGACAGGAAACCCAAATCGCTCTGTGTTGTTTTAAATGCATTCTGCAATCCCCTTTGAATGCCAGCAGGAGATTTTCATTAGGCGCATTTATACTGTCAAATACCTCATTTTGAAAAATCGCGATGTTTCGTGCACCCGTTTTCACTTGTGCCGAAACATCACCGACTGAGCTGCTCAGCGATGTTTTGGCGTGTTTTGGTTGGTAATGCGCATGCGCGGTCTTCCCAATGTAAAATGCTCGATCATACAGCGAGTCCAGCACAAACCAGTCATGCATGTATAACGGTACGTGTGTATACATGGACTACATGTTACCGCACGTACCCCTATAGATGGGACTACATTTACGCTTCCGTGAATGTTTCGCCATGGGTTAGTTGATGACAATGATGACATTATTCCTGAAACAACCGTGGGACATAGAATTATGAGAAGATATTTGGAAGAGAGCTTTGATATACTTTGATTTATCACGTACGAAAGTATCGATCTGGTGTAATGACGGAAAATATGAAAAATACTGAAATATTTTCAGATAAAATAATACAAAAAGATTGCGCTTTGTTTCGCTCAGTTTTCACATATTAAACAGGGTTTGACAACTATTTGCAATATTTATGAGTTAGAACTTCTTCCATTTGACATTTTAATCATTTCATTTGGTGGTTTCTAAAGCGAGATTTTACAGTTTAGCTGAGACTCTTTCTTAGCGGTTCAGCGTAAACAAGTTGTTTACTTTATGCAAATAAGGCTTCAAGGACGAAAGCTAGCCACGCTCCTAAAGTCACGTGACCTAAAATCGCGATTTTACAAGTGCGCTTATACTTTAAACACGCCAAAATATGCCAAAAGATCACACTTCGTTTTGGAATGTTTTGGGCTTGGCATTTTTGCCTGTAAAGCGTAGTTGCCTTGGTAACATCACTGAAACATCGCGGTCAGGCTCCGGTTTGGCATTTTTTGGCGTGTTTGGATGACAGTGTAAATGCCCCTATTGTGTAGTTAGAATCTAAAAGTGAATTCATCTCTAATATCAAGTTATATTCCAAACAACAATACAGTTTTATGAAAAAGTACTAAAAGATATGTGAATTAATATGAAAAGAAGTCTTGCATCTTTGGAGTTTCAAAGGTCAAATAAAAATCAGCATCTATTGATTTCATAGATCTATGCAAGTCACTCTCCTCTTGTTTCATAAATTACATTTTATTTTAAAGAAGAAAGGAGATATACACGTATCTGCATGTGCCCAAATATATCATATGAAATAAATCTTTTAATACTTTATTCACTTTTTCTGTAACTTTCTATGACTTTTTTTCTTCTAAGTTCTCTATTTTCATTTACAAATGTCCCTTTCAACAGAGCCTAGACTTCAATTCATTCTAGACACTACTTTTTTTGCAAGAGTTTAGCGGTTGGATGACTGTTTCCCTCGTTGCTTAGGCTGATGTACATGTACATGTGCTACCCTTTTTTAACCTGTACATTGTAGTACCTCAATATTCACTCCAATTTCATGCGTTTACCTGCACTTTACCAGAAGTTTCTTGAAAAAAATATGCATGTGATGACACCATGTGTTGACACTGTATTGAAAGCAATGTGACCTTTCTACTGCACCTACATGTATGTCAATAGCCTGACCGGTGTGTGATAATGCAGACCCCAGCTGTGTACATGTAGATTGTTACCTGACAGACAAATCAATTCTGCCATTGAACTTGGTATCTATGAATTAAAAATCTGTCACCACCCACATGTGTGATGAAATGATACCAATCCAGGTCAAGCTGTGGGAAACAAACTAAAAGACCATTGTCAGTCCGTCATCATTATTAACAGCCTTTTTCAAACTTTTTTTAGTCAGGACATCCTTTTAAGAAATAAAGAGTGTCGCATCACCCCAATCCCGAATACACCACAGAAGATTTTGCATCACTCTGGCACTCGTCAAGTGCCATATATACTGTACACACACACATTTCTTTCTAAATTTTGTGAGGTGGCCAAAAAGGACATTTTTAATATGGTAATACAAAAATTATAATAAACACACTAGATAAGATAAAAATAATGTATGCGGGCACCTTGCCACCGAATATAATTATTCAGTCTCCTCAATACACTTATATGAGGATATGATTGGGCATCTCGTTGCCCAGAATTACCCTGTTTCTAAATGTTGCAAGTGAGTAAAGAGAACGAGCGTGGTAAAAATAAGATGTATTCAGGCACCTCGTTGCCTAATTATAAAGCTATTTAGGCACTTTGCTGCCTGAATTCATCTTCTTTCTTAATAATGATAATAGTTACATTTGTATAGCGCTTAATACTACGTTTCTAAGCGCTTTGCATTGTGATTGTTGCTAGCGAGCGCGGAAGAAAGATACTTTATAATATTAAAATGTTATTTTCTCATGAAATTACTTAGTCTAGCATTTTCTAATAATTGGTTTTCATGAAATCAATGTTATTCCAATTTTCCAAAATAATTTTTTGATATAGTTAAATTTCTCATGCGGAAGCCCTAGAGTTCTTGCGGTACCCCAGGGTGCCGCGGCACACCAGTTGAAAAACGCTGACCTATAACATCTGTGGAATGGATTGATTAGCAAATTTTAATTTGTATCCATTAGTGCATCTGTGTAGTCATAAGACTTGTAACTTATTTTAATAATGAATCTCTTTGACATTCAGTTAAAGGAAACCTCACCCAAGAAATACATTCATTTATTCTGAGAAGTTTAATTATATTCTGGCCCATTAATCTTCAAGATTCCCCACCAAAGTGTATGAGAGAGGCATAAAGCAAGAATAATGTTCAGTTTCTCAGCATGACACGGGCTGATGGGCATCGCCATTTTCTTGATAACATGACGTACTATGTGAAGTCGTTTATCAATTAAATGTATTCCAATTTATGATTGCTTCCTTCCCAGGTGGGTGTGGTGATGAAGCATTTCATTCACCTGCTATTATCCTTCGTACTAAAATTGCCAGAGCGCAAATTGCATAAATAAGTTGGTGCTCTTCTGAAATGAAGGTTTCCATTTATAAATGAAATCGATCGGTCAACTGCTATATTTTAGTATTTTTAAATGAATAGGTTACAATTGTTCCCCTGTTATACATTTTTCACCAAATATAATTTCTATCTTCTCAGCTATGATTTTTCCTCATTGAAAAGTAAAGGTTTTGTTAAAAGTCTTTCCAACTAAAGCTTGGAGCATGATACATTTACAGCTTTCACTGGTATGTCACATTTTCAACAAAATGGCTGCTCCCATATCATGCCAAAAGGCATCACACCATGCCAAGAATATCTTCATTTATATATCTCTTGTACATTATAATAAAGAATTTTGTAAATCAAAGGGCAGGAATACATCTCATTTTTTTTCAGAATACCTACACTTATTCTTTGGGGTGAGGTTTCCTTTGATAATGATCAGATTGGTCTAGCTTAAATTTTAATTTTAATTAATTTTTTTTTATACTTGCATACATGTACATGTATAACTAACAGTAGGTGTATTTACAATATTTCAGAGAAGAAATATTGACATACACTGTAAAGTCACATCTGAATCGCTTTTTCCCCCACAATATATCAATAAAGTATAATTGTTTATATGGCATGTTTTAGAGAGTATTGTTTGCAGGTAATGTTTCAGTAAATATTATGTACAAGTAAACTTGTAAATTAGAGTACAACAGTAATTTGATGAAATGTTTATGAAGCTAATGCATGCATACAATTCTGGTTTATTGAAATACGCATGTAATTTTGGCTTTAAATGCAGAGATTCAGAGAGAATATACATTTCATTTTTAATATCGAAACTTAACATGCAGTGGTTGCCTTTAAGATGAAATCTTTATTTCCTTTTTAACATCAAGTAGAGTCTTAGATGTCAACACCTCACGTCTCCCATCCCAAAGAATGGGAATTTGTCCAAGTATTGGTGCAAAAGAAAAAATGGAGAGGTCTTTTCCATGAGTAGTGACTCACAAAAAAAAGATGTTTTGAGCTAACCCAGTTACGGGATAAGAAGGCATGCATACATGTAGTTGTAAGGGTCTAATGAGCCAGAAATGTCGGGTTTGATAATTATCACTATTTCTCTGATTCTTGAATAGATAACCAATAGCAGCTTCCGCCTGCCGCATGAATCAATGCAGTTAAGCAGTGGGTGCTCATTCTGTATATATGGGTTATTCTGCTATTGAGCTTGTGATGTTTTCATGAGACTGATGAAGCATGAATGGATGAAAATTGTTTTAATTTTCCCCTCCTTCTCTCCGTCTCCCCTCTCTCTCTCCCTCTCCCTCTCTCTTGCTTGCTTACTCTGACCACAAACCAGACAAACAATGAAACATATAGGTGACTGCAGTGTCAGACTTCATGCTGTCAACTTGGACTCATTCAGCAAAGCATATATCTGGCTGTACATTATCAAATATTAGTTGAAATACATTATAGAGAGTGTGGATTGCTTGTGAAATAAACTGTGGAAGGGATTGGAAATGGTTGATCATGTTGAAGTATCGCTGTACATGTATATTGTGAGATAAGAAATTGGCCTAATCTTGCCAGAAATCACATGTGCTGTACATTTATGATATTGAACTAAACAACATACAGTTGTATGGCATGGAAATGTGGTCCACAACCTTTTGCTATTACATGTACTTATCATATTTCAAATATGAGGGCATTTGAAGAGCCATTTTTTTCTGGGGACATATTTGCTATATAATACTCTTCCACACTAAAATAAAAAGAATGAAAAAGCTCACAAGTTATTTTTCACCTTTTCCAGAACTCGACCTTCTCTTTAAAAATAAGAAGAAAGAGACTAGGCCTACATGTACATGTTTACATTTAAAGAGGAGAAGATGGTGTAAGGCAGGCCTGCATCTTTATTAAATGCCCATAGTTAGAAAGCATATATGCAACAAGAATTCCATTAATTTTTTTTCTTCTTCAAGGGGCAAAAATATGATGATTATGCAGAATGTGTGACCACTCAATGTAAGGTTTGTCTAGTGTCATTGCTGTATGTTAGAACCAGTTTGATTAATCCTGACTTGCGATGCAATCATTTACAGTTAACTCTGTCTTGATCTCATTATCCACACACACAGGTTGATATTTACTACAGAGAAGTGTCTCACTGTCTCACTGCTGGTCAGGTCTGCTAAGAACTACAGACCCAAGTGATTGCAAGATGCAATTCTAGTCTTTGGCATTCACTAGTTTGATACTACATGTTGTGTGTCAATTGTTGTTTTGGTGCAGATTATTACATTGGTGTACTTTATTACACAGATTGGATGATCTCTTCCTGCTTTCCTGTTTGTAATATCGTGCGCGAAGTCATTTTTATTGGAAGTATCGGTTTTGGTCTGTTGGGTAGCTTACGTAGCCACTCACACCCTGCTGCCATAGTGCGCCCATAGCCACCCATCCGTGTAGTGACTGTCTTTGATAAGCAATATGACAGCATCTTGGTTGTAATTAAGATTACAGATCATGTCAGACTGCTGGCCTGTCAAACAGATGTAACAAGGTTGCTGTAAAACAGTGTATCCTGATAGACTCCCATAGGATATTGCAATGTGTGAGGTCCTGTTAGGCAAGGTTAATGGTAATACTCATTATTTGTGAAAGTTGAAGGGGGGAAAAGATTTCCAATATAATATTTCTCTAATTTTTATTGATTTATTATACACCTATGAATTCAGAACTTGCCCCAATAATAATTTTACATTTAATGTTATAATTTTTAAAATATATTATATACCAGATAAGTATCCCATGATACAGTTGATCTGGTTAATATCTAACAGCAATTATCTGATCTAGTCATGCACAAATAGTTGCAAGTTTTATTCACGTTAATAACTAGGAAAAATTAGAATGTACCTGCAACTGGAAAAACATTTTTCACCAAATTAGTACTACACCAATTCCATGACATAAACCAAGACCCTTTACCTTTGACTCACTGCATACATGTATGGCAAGTATGTTGGGTTAGTATAGAATCAATGGTCATGGTCAAATTTATTGTCTCTGCTATCATGTGACTGGCTCTCTTATTTTAATTGATTTTAGATTACCTGATCAAATATTAAAAATAAATGCTTAGAAAGCAATGATTTTGTCAGCAATCTAGTGGTACACATGATTTGTTTGGCACAGGCATTGCCCTGTTGTGTAATTTGAGACTTGTTGTACTGACACATACCTGGGCTCAAGCACTCTATAAAGAGTACATGTATTGCAGGATTTACATTTTAAAGCCCATTTTGGAAAGCCCAGGAAGCAATTCAGCAGAATGTTTTTCTTCGTAAATAGCAAGATAATCCAGTATATAGAATGCTTAATAGTTTATGAACGAGTAGCTGACCATCAAAACCATTCAAAATTTGAGCTGAAAAACAAATCTGTTGATTTGCATTTTAAAGATACTATGTCCCTTTTGCAGCCAACATCAAATTCTGTAAAACTTTGCAGGAATTATGAATATGTCATGTATGTCCTATCTGTGAAATTCAAACGTTTGCAGTGTCCTAATATTCAAATTATGCAAGGAAACCCGTTTACTTGCTAGACTTCACTGTCAGACACTATTGAGTGACTGACTGGCTTTTTCATCTTTGGTAATAACATACATAAAATGAGCTGTAAAGGGTACATGAGCATTTGTCTACATCAATAACCCACTTCTTGTAATGGCCAAAATTAAACTGATTGAATCTTTGCGCAGCATAAAACGTACGACCATTCGGTACAATGGTCTGAAAAATCAGACTATTACTTACTGGCTCTATAGCTCCTAAGTCGATTCGACAACTAATAGTCGTTATTTTCCCACTTAAAAACATTTTCAAGCCCCCTTTTTTAGGGAAGTTCTAAATTAGTATTGTCTTTCAAATGCCGTTGGAATTTAACCTTTTCATTTTTTTGGCCTGCAAATGGGACATAGTACCTTTAAAGGTTTGCTTAGAATATTAAATTATTCATCAATAATCTGTGGATTATGTTTATAAATGTGAAGTTGTGAATCCATTTTGAATTGGATTGATGAGAGACCCCTGGAAGGGCTTCATTACTTCTTGCATGGTAAACCATAGCATTATTTTAAACATGAAAATCAATGGCATGTGAGGATGAAACAAAAGTGTGTTACTAAGGCCTTATGCATACTCACCTTTCCATGTGTCATATTTACAGAAATGTGAAGTGCCTGGCTATGCTTACTTTGCTGTGGCGGATTACTGAACGAGGCATAATATTATTGATACATGATATCTTTTATACATATAGGGGCCTACCCCTAAAGTCAGCAGTTTTAAAAATCAATTTGTAATATCTCTTGCATATTGTCTGTATTTCTTTATACGTATGCATGTCTTTTTCATGGATTTCAGAATGCATTTGTTAAATGTAAATAAAGTGAACTACTACCCCTTTGAGCATCATGATGGTTCAAATGACAATACTACAAGTAGAGTTGAGATTCAATTGAAACATAGAAACCAATGCATTGATGTCTTTTAGCTTTAATCTAAATTGTATGCTGTAGACTGGAGCATGGTCTGAAGTCCAAAGGTCACTGGTATATTCTGTTTCACTTCCCAGGTTTGTGAAGACCCATAATTGGGTGTCCTAATTCATTGGTTAGGGATTTGTTTGATATACTATGACATTTCAATAATGATTTTTTTTTAGTGGCTTTGAATCTTCAATGAGCAGATGGTAACTGAATATTTCTCAAGCTGTGGTGTTGATTTGCTTTCCTTAAAATAGGTGAAAGGTTGCTATAGTAGGGTTAACACCTGTGTCAATTTCAAGCGTTAAAGAATGGCATTTACAGAGAATTTTGAATAAAGAAAATTATAGACCTTTTAATCAATATCTATACGAATTAATATGCACAAACTAAAATGAGGTACAAGTACTTTCAAAACATTTGGGTTTCCTATCTACATTTTATATAGGTTTGTTACGGAATTACATGAGAGGTTGCTTCTGGGTCATTGCATAAAAAATAACTTTAAAATTCAATGTTTTATGAATTAAGACAAAAATCTTTATATTTTATGAATTTGATGAATGGTTGATAGGAAACTCAACTGTTGTGAAAGTATCTCTTATAATTTTATATGTCATATCTTTAATTTGTAGATTTAAAAATTATTATTATTATTATTATTTTTTTATTGAAAATTCTCTGGAACTGTCATTCTGTAAATTTGTTAGTTTAAAAAGATAGGTTTGGATTACAGTTCATATTGCCCTAAGTGTGTATTTTTATGAATAAGACCTTCTTTGCATTTTATTTCAATTTTTTTTTGGTTTAATTTCTAATTTTTTATAGTAAAGAGATTAATTGAAGTGGAAAAAAAATGGATCTAGATTTTTTAAATTTTAACTCCAATTTCCCATCCAAGAGCCCCCTGCAGAGTGTTCCTGACATTCTAATTTAGGGAAAATTGCAGTCCCCTTTTCTCTTCTGAAAATCCATGAAAATGCATCCATGTTCAAGTGTTAATGCAGGACCCATTCACATGTAGTTGGATTGCTTTTAAGAAGAGCGTTCATACGTGAGTGGGGAGACACAACTGTGTTAAAAGTATGAAGCGTTCTTTGGGAGTGTTCCTCTGTAGGCCACTTGGGTGATATAGTCCAGAGGCAGGGTAAGCTTACAAGAATGCTCCTAACGAGGAATGTGAATAGGGTCTGTCGTAGCCGAGTGGTCTAAGCACTTGACTTGAAATGCAAAGGTTGTGGGTTCGATCCCCAGACACGGCACTAATGTCCTTTGGCAAGGCATTAATCTATATTTGCCACTCCATACCCAGGGGAGAAATGGGGACATGGTAGGATAATGAAAGCCTTTGTGTCAGTAATTGCCACATGCCCTCACAGTGACCATGTGGTAGGAAGACTCCCCAGGGAGTGGAGATGGTGCACATTGTATGTGAATGAACCCGATGACTGGGGTAATAATATCTTTATAGCGCTTATAGACGGTAATCCGTATCAAGCGCTATATAAATCCAGATTATTATTATTGTTATTATTATTATCTGAAACTGCACAGGGCTTACTGTATAATGTATACGATGAGAATTCAAGTTTCAGAGGAGATTGAATACCACCTCATGGTGTACGTACAGTAATGGTACCAATCCAGGATATGGCTATACCTGCTAAACCTTTAATCATTGCCTACGACAAGTTCTTCTTGAATATGGAAAGACCTGTGTTCTTTCAGTTGAAGTAGCTATGAATATACACAATTCGCTTACTTGGATCAACAAGTAGGTCAACTAATGCTGTAGAGCAGGATGCTGGTTTTTCAGAAAATTATGTAAAGTATTCTCCGTTGATGATCTGTCTTGTGCAAAGTTCTCATCCGAATTTGGTGTTTAACAAGATGATGTAAACAGTGCTCTATAAGGCCATTTAAACCAAATTCATGTTTAGGGTCTCCGCCCGCTTCCTTTTGGGGGGCCGCCTGCTTTTTTTTTCTTTTTTTTTCTTTTTTTTTCTTTTTCAAATGAAAAAACATGTAAAACATACTGCTAAAATGATCTTTTTCTTGAATTAAAAAAACAAAACGAAACATAAATGCTGCTGGCCATCTTGAAAATTAGCCCGACTTGCTGGACGTCGGAAAATTTACCAAGCGGCCATTTTGAAGGGAAAAAAAGGGCCTCCTTCCTATTTTTCAAAAAGGCAGGACGCTAAACATGTTTTTTTTTTTAATGGCCTAATATAATATTTTTATATCTCAACTGATCTTCCTACATTACATTTGGAAATCATACTTGATTAGGAGAAACATGCCTGTAGACATCACAAGGTTTTACAAAAATATTTTTGGCCTGTTGAGTTTTATTCTTAAATTGATAGTAAATGTTCTTAGAATTGGCAAGATTTTCTAGCTTGCAGGGAAAAGAGATGGCAGAGTGTCTGTAGAATAGACTACCTACAACCATGGACATTATGATCACCTCTAATGTCCCATGTCCATGTACATGTAGGAGTCTTTCACACAACAGATATCTTTATTGAAGCTAATAAGGTTGCATGGACTAAATACGATTGCCTCCTAATGTGATGTGAGCTTCTGTGAAGGAAAATTACAACAGGATCTAATGAATAGCTCTCGATAGAGCATCTCTTCATAACATCTCATGCAAGAACTGTATATCATGTATGCATGCCCCCATGTTGTGTGCACTCCAGTGACCAGAAACTTGCTGTAGGATAAACATGCCCCAGATTTTGTATCCTCATGGTTAATTCCTCCCCTGAAGGAGTATTGAAATACCTTGTGTGGTTTCCGCAGATAAACTTAACATAGGATAACTAAAGAATTGGGATTTATTTGTGTGAACAAGTGAAAACTACTCTGTGAGAAAGTCCTGTTATTTCATTGCATTATAGGGCAAACTGAAATAGATTCATCTCTTCTAAAGAAAACAAGTAAAACAAAAATTTATCTTAATTTTGAGAAACCTCACATAAGGGTAAATGTTCAAATTTGTATTTGCATTAAAGGTAATGCAAAGTTTTGGGAAATTTTGAAAATTGGGTGGATAGTAATTCTTTAAAATGTTGATATATTTAGATGCCCCTGTGGATGTATTATAAGCACTAAAAAATTTAGCCCCTAAAATTTCTGCTTTCGAGAAATTGAATAATCAAAATTTACCTGTGCTCCCGTTAAATTTCAAATATTTCAAATAGCACCTAAGGCCATTCCATGGTAGCTGCGACCATGAAAATTTCATGCAGTTCTGATATATAATTTCCAAACGGGAATAGCAAATCGGTCGATTGTAGTCAAGAAACATTGTTTTAAAGCTAAAGTAATATCAGTCTTCAGAGGGAGCTATACATGTACAACATAACAAGTTTATTATTTACAATTTCATCACTTTAGACTCGATTTCAACCTCGACAATGATGATTGAATATATTGTAAAATCGCATATGCTTCCAATATGTTCATTTGAACCAAATTCATGACCCCATACCCAAATTTTGTATTACCTTTAAAGTGACTCAGTAACATTGCCTCAGATTCTGAAACAAAATCCTGGATTTAGCTCACGCTGCAATCATAATTATAAAACTTTAGGTCAGTCAGGAATCCCATGACTTTTACAAGCCGATCGCCTGTCTGATTATCAAGATATTTATGATTGGAAATCAAAATTTATTTTTTTGTTTTCCTAACGGTTTCTATAACACTACAGTCTATTAGGGAAAACAAGTATGGTCAAACCGGTCACTCAAAGGTTATTATTTTTTTGAGGCACTTCATGATCAATTTGAAGCGCAATTTTTTAGGGCTTTAATATTACAGTATATCACAGACACTGATAATATGTAGGGCGATGCACCTCAGATTTAACATTGTTAAACGATGCCTTTAAAGATACTATGTCCCTTTTGCAGCCAACATCAAATTCTGTAGAACTTTGCAGGAATTATGAATATGTCATGTATGTCCTATCTGTGAAATTTAAACGTTAGCAGTGTCCTAATATTCAAATTATGCAAGGAAACCTGTTTACTTGCTAGACTTCACTGTCAGACACTATTGAGTGACTGACTGGCTTTTTAATCTTTTTTAATAACATACATAAAATGAGCTGTAAAGGGTACATGAGCATTTGTCTACATCAATAACCCACTTCTTGTAATGGCCAAAATTAAACTGATTGAATCTTTGCGCAGCATAAAACGTATGACCATTCAGTACAATGGTCTGAAAAATCAGACTATTACTTACTGGCTCTATAGCTCCTAAGTCGATTCGACAACTAATAGTCGTTATTTTCCCACTTAAAGACATTTTCAAGCCCCCCGGTTTTTTAGGGAATTTCTAAATTAGTATTGTCTTTCAAATGCCGTTGGAATTTAACCTTTTCATTTTTTTTGGCCTGCAAATGGGACATAATACCTTTAAGGCAGAGTATTGAGTTCTGCCATTTTATGGATTACAACACAATGACAGATTTTTTTTTTCTTTTCTTCTTTTAGTTTTATTAATGATGTTTTTTTTTTGGGGGGGGGGTTCATATCACCCCTACACCCCTTCAGCATGTATTTTATGCTGTCACACAAAAAATCCAATGTTCAATATGTTAATTGTTGAGAGACAGTTGAAAAAAGTTTTTCTCTGGCAAATAGTACATTAGATATCATCATTGTTTTGGTTTCACATCAATGGTTTGGTTTGTCTGTGCTAATTAATCAAACAATAACTTATCACCCAATACTTGGAAATGTGAAAGACTCAGGATAATGTACACATATCAAGCATCTTCAAGAATCGTTAGTGTAGCATTCATATTGTTAGCATAAATATCAGTTGTGTATCTTTGGAGGAGTAAGTACATGTCAAAGAATTATGTACCTGCACAGGGGAATACCCTTCTCTCACCCAAGACCTCAAGATCAGCCTGATGAAGGAAATCGCTCCAGGGTACCTCCATCCTCTCATAGTGTTACATATATTACCAATATAGCCAACACATGTTATATGAAATATAAATGCCTTGTTGACAATATCAAGAAGAAATGAATAAGTTTGCACAAAGGGACATATTTCTTTATATAAAATAGGAGAGCATCCTATTGGTAGACAGAAATAACCGTCTGGTATAGGGACTTGTTTAATAAAACTGACAGTTGTCAACCTTCCCCATGCAAAGACTGTAACCCTTGCCGCATGCACAAGGGGGGATTAACTAGCCAATTTTCACTTGAATCCGGTGAAAATTTTGCCCTCGATATTTCTTTATCTTTATCTAAACTTAACAGTTTGATTTAGAAAAATGATGATTGGAAAGAAAATAGATCTACCGTAATTAAAGTAATAACCACACTTTTTTTTACTGCCGGTAAACATCAAAAATCGGGGTGCGGTTTATACATCGATACAGACATGCATCATGTGTGAAATCCGTCACTACTAATGTTACTGTAGGGGTCTACATTGTTTTACTTATTCCATGGGTGTTTAGAGTATGTGAAAAACAAATGATATGAACAACGCCAGTATAATAAGTATAATAAATTTAATAAATAATATCAGTGGAAGGACGGCACATTCTGGCCGAGCAGCCACGCTATCTAGAGTGGGTATTGGCAGCCCATCACGCATTGTAGCCACCCCTAGCCCGGCCGTAGCCCGTGCCAAGTCAAGTCCGATCCCCTCATATCCGAAACCAACGTGAGAGAAGGGCAAAAGAGACCTCGTTTACTAGGCATTGATCAACGCTATCCTAGTCAAAAGGTGCGCTATATTTGGTCCGAGATGTCCATTGTTTCATCTTAAACATTGCTAAGAAGAAACGACCTTTGTGTTGAGTTAATTGCCCATTACAATGACAATAGTACGGCCGTCCACGTCCACGTCCGGCGTCCCACGTTCGTTCGATCGAGCTTATTATAATAGCAGGCGCTGGCTTTGTTTCATTCACAACCGAATTGATTGTTACTGCTGTTAGATTGCGATTTTTGTTTATCATAAGACATCTTTGTTTCCTGGCATGATGCGCCGTACCACTTTGTATCAGTGATAACTTTGAATCCTACTTTTAGTTTTCATATTCTTTTGATAAATAATTATAGAGAATATTCTAACAACTTCTTTTATCACTTTTTTGCAGGTATTATTATTATTATTAATTCATTTCTCCAACCTTTTATTCGATTTTGAGATACAATATCACAAAGTTTAAAGGCAATCGCGATATTGGCATTCATTTTCTTCATTCATTTCTTTCTTTCCATCGGCTTACTTTTTGTCATAAAAGCCGGTAACATTAATGATTATAACAGAATTTTTTTTTTTCCTGCACAGTCGAAAAAGTGGGGTGCGGTTTATACACGAGGGCGGTTTATAAAACTTTATACAACATTAATTACGGTAATTTTTATAAACTATAACAAATAATATTGAAAATCATGGTAAAACATAAAAATATAGGGACTTACATGTACTTTCAGCTAATCTGTCTTATTTTTCTTCTTGAAGCTACTGCACGCGCAGACCTGCTAACCAGTACGATTTAATCGTATTTTGTACGATTTTTAGAAGTAAATACGATTTTCCTCAATAAAATATGATTTTCCAAAAAAAAATATATATATGTTTTGTGTGTTTGTGTGTGCCATTTTCAATGGAAAAATGCCCATTCTGTCCTGTAAAGTATCCTACAAGCATCTCACATCGGCAATAGGGGGATGTTCATTGGTTCATCGAACACATCAGTCATGACGACATCATGCATATTCAACCAATGCTCCATGAAAAAAATTCTTCCTGTACGTAGGAACTGTAAGAGGCATTGATCCGTGTTTTTTTTCAAAAATACAATTTCTGTCAGTAAAATACAACTTTTGGGATTAAAGAATACAGTTTTTGAACTCCAGAGGTTGGCAGGTCTGCACGCGGTGAGATTGGCAATCACACACAAACTGCAATGTGTAACCTCCTCTCACTAACCAAATTCATTCAGAATTCCCCTCGTGCCTTTTTTATTTCAACTTTGGCCTGCAGCCTCGGTGAAATTCTGAATTCGTTGATTCATATATTTTGTTTTTTTAAATGCTGGAGCATGCAATATTCATATATTGTAGTAATATATATATTTATTACCCGTATCAGACATCTGAGCTGGTCATTTTCAAAACCGTATTGCCCAATTTTTTTATTAGCAGTGGGAACGGAAGGGTATATTCTTTGTATTTTCCTTGGTCTCCCTACCCGTATAGACTTTGCGTGTAGAGACGAGTGAAAATATAGTCTCATATTGACAGCGCCGTATTTTGTCATTTTCATTGCGTACGAGAACCTGCGCACTTTGCGCGCACTCTATTGTGACGTTGTAATCACACCAAAGGCACACTGCAGTGTATCGAAAATTTCGTCAAGCACTGGATGCACAGTGCTGGTTTGACACAGTTTGTTCAGTTCTTTGAGATTGTCATGGTGGATTTCTGCATTTGCTCTAGATGTCTGATTTGGATAACAATAAAATATTGACTGGCTTTACTTTCGGGGGATATCAGAAATATTGACCGCGCTAAGACCATATTGCCCTCGTCTTTCGACTCAGGGCAATATGATCGAGCTTGGTCAATATTTCTGATATACCCCTCAAGGCCAGTCAATATTATATAAATATTTGGGTTTGTGATATTACTTTTTATGACAACACTTTGCACTTTGTCCTCTATTCATAACCTAATTGAAGCATTATCCCCAGTTTGAAATCGCTTAGACCAATTGATCTTATGTAAGGTTCATTATTCATGAACTGAATTTAAAAATGTTAGTTTCTTCAAAAAGCACAATATTCACCTCAGTCATACACATTTGACATTTTTAATTGGATTAAAAAAAATGAATAATTAGGTGATTTCATTCATCCTTTTTTTCTTTTCTTCCTGAAAAGACATTTTTTATTGGCTTTATTTGAGATTTTGTAGTATATAGAATGTGATAAAACAAAGACACTCAGGAGCAGTGAGAAATTCAGTTCTGAGGAAAAAATATAATGTAAAAACCCAACAAAAAAGAAAAATAATAATGAGTAGGCAAAAATTCTTGTGAAAAATGTGGGTAAATATTCTTAAAGAGTAATAAATTTATGGTATTTGTTTTATTTATTTGGTATCTAGTTTCACTTTCCAGTACAAGTATCATTCCTGATATATAAAAAAGGTAGGGGGAAATCCCAAAGTTCATCTGTACTCTGTGTAGGGTTACATCCAGGCTGACATATACTGGTATAGTGCAGATCCCCCCATAGTGGAAATCAAAGTGATGATCTTTTATTAAAGAATAAATACTTATACTGGAAACATGTTGTTTCAAAATCAGATCCAGGTGCTGAATATACATGTATATCCAGTATATCCACTTCAATTAGAAATAGAACCTATAAACCTCTCCAATCTCCATACTTATGATGTCTAAATGTACAGTTGTGTGTGATAATGTATGACCATCAATTTTATTTGGTTGTGAATAATGATCATGAATATTACAAGTACATGAAGAATGTGATACAAGGAAATTATTATGGTTCATCATATGCAGTGCACCATGGGGAAAGGAGATAATTGATGATTATTATTCCTTCTTTCGGTTTGATGGTTTTGATTGAGAAAGGTTCATGTTAGGACAGCAGTGGGGTGAACAAATTTACAAGAATAGCATGGAATAACCCTGGGATTGTATATATTCTAATTGTACAGAAAACACTTCAGTATTTGTTGTAATGTTCCTCCAATTAACATAGCATTGTCATATATTGAAATATAAAAACAAGCAACAACAAAACTTTTTGGGGGGCTATTTTTAGAGTACTTTTGTTATTCTCTTGCCCAAATCAATCTCATTTATTCTTTGCTTATTATCAGAAGATTTAAATTTGAGTATTATGACAGAAAATGTTGAGACACTAAGTCACTCATTTTAACTCTTATCATATGTGCGAATTGCTTCCAGCTCTTTTCATTAGATATCATTAATGTGAGACATACTATCAATATTTTGTTGTCATTGTAAACTCCCAATATCCAACCGAAACTAAATAGAAATTCCCTACAGCTACATTTAAACTGCAAGCAAAAAATGTGGGTGTTTCATCAGAAGTTTTGTCGGAAGTTGTTAAGATAAAGCAGCTACCCATAAACACAATGAAAAACCCACCTCTGGAGTGGTTGTTTTAAATGCCGGCAGAAACTTCACTGGTTTTTGCAGTGTAAATGCTCGCTCTCTAAACACTGGTGAATTATTCCGGTTTTTGGTTACGTGACTCTACCCGCTTCCGTTCAGGACATCAACAAGTGACGCATGCCCACAACTCACCAAAATCCAGAATTATCAAACACTGATGGTTTCTTATGGGTTTTCCAGTAGTGTAAATGGCAGTAAAAAAAAATTTAAAAACACTAATGTTTATTCATGCTGGTTTTGGGGTTGTGTACATGGGCCTATAGTTACAGGGAACAGAGTTCACTGCTGGTGACGAATGTGTTCAGTGGACTGTTACACATCCTTATGCTCACGTATGATGATATCAAATTAAATTAAATGATGACATCAAATGATATTTGAAGCAACCCATAGCGCAAGATGTGAAGGCAGCCTGGGGTTTAGGTAGCCAAGCCAAGTTTTACCTTATCTTCATATGTTGCTAGGTGATAGGAGTGGAGCTCATTGAAATTGCCTGGAAGAAAGGGATAGGGAGCAGTGAATGATAATAATGGCATGATATACAGGTATGTGGTCTTCTTGATAGCACTTGAAAAGGAAGAGAGAAGAACTCAGAAATGCATCATCAAACTTGATCCAGATTTAGTTATACATTAACAAATAAGAGGGGGAGATGTGGGTATGATGTTAGACATAAATTTGTATGCATCGCTGGTGTTGTTCTTCTGGTAGGAGTGAATGTTATTGAAATACTCAGAAATAGCAATTGAGATGGAAAGTATCTTGCATATTATTAACATCACATGGTTATACACATAAAAATAATCTCAATCTGACAAGTTTAGATCATTACCTGTAGATGAGCTGTCTTAGATAGTTCTTCTTTTTAATAAAAAAAATATAGTTATTTTCATTATGATATCAGGGTAATTTATTTTTCTTGTTTGCTACTTATTTTTCTTTATTATACAATTTTGATATTGCAGTCTACTCTTTTTGCTTAATTCTGGAAAGAAGGAAGTTTTCTTATTGAGTTGGCTGCAATTGGAAACCGCAATAGTGGTTTTGTGTGGTAGTAGTATGTAATTACTGTTGGAATCTATAGCTAGTAAGCTTATAAGAAGAACATTGAGCTCACATGAACATATCTAAAGTAAATGCAGAATTGCAATATATGCACAGCAGAGTACCAAGCAAATCCATTATGAAGTGGAAAAAAATTCTTTGCAAGATACCGAGTAAGACAGCAACAAATCTTCCTGAAGTGGTTGTGTGATCAGCTCTTATACTACAGTAAATGACTTTTTACATTTCTGCTTTCAGGTATCTTTCATAATTTATATGAAAGAAGGGAACTGTAGCTGTTATTATATTGAAGTACTGAAACCAATGATTGAAATCTCTGCTTGAAAATCAAACACAAAATAGGTTTACCTTGCAGTATCTAATAGCCTGTTCAAATCGTAGGTAATTAATACAAAACTCATTAATTTTAATTTTTAGAATCATTGTATAGCTAAAGAGGCATACAGTCTGGATAACAACATTGTTAAAAAAAATTGTGCAAAGAAACTAGTATTAGCATGACAGCTGTATTGATCACAAGTAAGCAACATTGACAAAAGAAGCTCCATGAGCTATATGGGATTTACATATTTGCCTGATATTTAATGGTACATTGCAAATATATTAAATCCAATAACAGAGGTGCATTTATTAATTCCATTAATAGGGATGTGTATTTGAGTGCATGATGATAATGAATGTATTGGATATGTATTGGTGTCTGTCATAGCATGTCTCTGTGTAGGATGGGCAATACAAGATGTGAAGAGATCAGATAGCAAAGGAGAAACCCCACAGGCATTTCATGTTATCGCACTGATGATTGCAATGATGTCAGTCAGCCCCAGCCTACCTACAATTTAAAGGCACAAAATACATCTCACTGATAAGGATGGGAATTGTATATATATATACATGTATATCACATTGACACTCTGCAATCAGTAAACTGGAGTTTGATCTGGGATAGGTATAAGGTGATGGGAGACGGAAGATGGGGCTGTCTGGCAATGTTGATTCAGTTATATTAAGTCTTATTACAATTATGCGGCATTATATTTACATGCTCCAGTGACAATTGCTCTGCAGCCAAGCGGAATTACTTCAATCCAGGATTCTACTTATGTAAATCTAATCCTAATCATAACTCTAACCCTTGTCAAAGATCCAATGGTGACTCCAACCCTAATCCTTGATTATATTATGCCCAGAGCATGTTGAAGGATTTCTATCAACCTTTAGCACAAAGGAAACTGTTTTTAAGAGAGAGAGAGAGAGAGAGAGAGAGAGATTAAGAGCAACATGGTTCTGGAAAGCCCACAAAATATGTCACTGTAACCTTTTAAATAGCTCTGGATTTTCATTTTCATTTGACAGTTATGGAAAGCACACATAAAAACAATTTATTTTGTATAGAATATCCATCAGCAAAAACATTTTGATCTGGTTCAATCAGTGATATATATTATTCTATAATGATCAAAGACATGCAAGATGCTAGATTCTAAGGAAAATTTAATGCATAATTACTCAAATTTAACACCCACTGCATTGTACTATTTTTTTGTGTGTAGGAGTTAAAAAATCTGAGCAGACAGTTATTCTAATTTCATCTGATGTAGGTAGGTATCAATCTACTTGTGAATAAAACCATTTCTATCACGTATCAACAGTGTCCATTTCATGGGTGCATGCCCCTTTGCATGCCAAATTTACAAAATGTATAAGCCTCATATTTTCCCTGATTTACAGGCTTATTTAGCTAGTAAATTTTATTGGATTAAGTCAAGTATGTGCTAAATTTCTCACCTCGTAATAGCACATGGCAAGAAAATATTTGTTTTTGTCTTCCTGACAATATTTAATAAGTTCTTTTCAATTAATTCTATGCAATGGAAGCAAACATAAATGACATAGAAAACTATTGTATTGTCTGTTAAGTGTTAGAAATAGTAGAAAGAATGTTAGCTCTGTTTATTGAGTTAGCTTTACCCTGGCTCTCAACAGAGGATACATGAAGTGACAGAACAGGATGATGCTGGAAACATTTTCAAATGGAGAGTGTTTTTTGTAGCAAGAGTTGCACTTATAATCCAGATTTGTGCTGCTCAATTGAGGGGTCCAGTGGATGACAGTAAAAGGTTCGTAGAGAAAATGATCATCTGATCATTAAACTTGCACATCACTGTTTAAATGGTGACAGCCTACTGTTTGGATTGCAAACATACTGGATGAGAGCACCCCCACATTGTCCCTATTTATCAAAGTGCATTAGAACTGTGTGTCAGTGTTGTTCTACCTCTCATGTTTCTTGCTCCATCAGTGGGACTACTGGTGTTACCATGACGACACATGACAACCTGTTAAGGTGTCAATTAGGTCTTGCAGAGATGTTCCAATCCAGCCAGTGTTTTGATAGTCTTGTTTTCAAGCAAAGGTTCATGAATTGATTTCAGGGCGTATCTCCTGTTGCAATTTATGTAGGTTGAGCATTTCAAAGCTAATAGGGTGGGATTTTTCTTTGGTCCTCCACTGCTAGTGCTAATCTGCATTCATCTTCTGTCCTTATAATGGGGAAGGACATCATTAATGCATAGGCCTACATTTTACTTTCAAAGGTAAAGCTAACATAATACATGTTAACAATGTGCACATGTTTTGCATTTATAAATTTTAAGGTGGGACAGCTAGGTTCTTCTGGCATTTTTTGTGTGTGGAAAGATGTAGTCCGTGCCTTAGTTTTTCCATGTAGTTTATCATGATCTTTTGTACCCTTGTTAAGTTCTTTTGTCTTTTACACTGCCCCCTATCTGACCTCACGCCTAAATTAGTGATATCACCCTCCTCCTTTGGTGCATGTATCATTTGGCTTATGTGTGTGTTCATGGTACAGGGATGAAAACGAACTTTTTCCCCTTTCACGCTCAAACAGGACGGGTGATTAATCCCTGTGGTGAGTGTGACTGTGTTGATGTTCACTATTAGTCTGCTTCCCTTGACAAGAACCTAACAACATTCCCCCTTGTTCCTCTGCTCTTACACTCCCATCTGCTCTCTCCTTTCCCCCTTAAACCCCCTCTCCCCTCCCCTCCCCATCCCTTCCTAGTAAAATGACGCCAGGAAAGCCAGGAAACATATCTCCTTAGGGTTGGATTGCATTCACAGTTACTAGATTACGAGTCCGTGAGAGTAGATAACATAGCTCCTTTAGATCATGCTACATCTCCTCTATTACTAGACAAAATATAACCATTTTGAATGAATGATAGTGATTTCACAAGAAAAAGATTGCACTTCTCTATAATATCAAGCTGGGAATTTGTAATCATTAGATAATGATATCTCAAGCTCTATCTATCCTTAATTAAAAATGTAGACTGTACTTATGTTTATAATGCAGAGTAGAAGGGTGATTGAAGTTGGAACTTGATTTCAAGACAGAGATAGAGAGAGGGAGAGAATACAAGTAAGCATACTCTTAACTGGAAGGAAGAGATAAATTAAAAGGAATACGAGGGGCACAGTTGGAGAACCCAATGGAGATGAAGACACAATGGAGGAAAGGCACCTGAAAACATTCAAAACTTGCATAAGAAAGAAAAAGAAATGTTCATCTAAAGAGAGAGTAGTGAAAGTTTAGAGAAATAGATGGGACATGGAGGGTGGGGTTGAAAATCTTTGCCACCACCCTGGGATATTCCCAGGTGAATACATCCCATCAGAATCGGCTCAACGCGAAATCTCCATACAAATTGGAATTTTAGCAGTGTTTTAGCTTCTCTCTCTCTATGTTAATACAAGGGGATATATAAAATGGATGTGCTTAATAAGGAAGAGCATAAAAGATTCATTGTGACCTTTGCTGCAACACACAGTTTCTGTTGTCATTTCTTGGTTTCTCATAGAATTAGAAAAAATACTTTATTTCCTAAGAGCGTCAGATTCCCAAGGTGGACAGATTCTCAGACAAAAAGTAATCTGTTGTGAGAAGTGATACAGATTCCCGCAAATCAAATGCTGTTTCCCAAGTTTTGGTCATTGTTTGAGTTTCAAAAGGAAGAAGATTTTTGTCATATTATTACAAGTACATGGGTGTATTTCTTATGCTGTGTTCTATTGTTTTCAGGATGCAGTTAGCCTATGTGCTATGCCACCAATAGTGCACATTTTTTCCTTCTAGTTTACGCTGAAAGCTGAAATTGTGACTATGAACTTTAATTCATATGAAAAGTGGAATGAAGCATGGATTATCAGCAGTGAATACGCTAATGTACCACATATGTATTAGGCTTTATTTAGTCTTTTAGATCCCCCTCAGTGCCATGTCAAGTTTTATAATAGATTTTTTTTTTCTTCCAGCTAAAGTAAAAAAAAATTAAAAAAATTATAAAAAATCAATGAAGAATTTATATGTACGGTTTGGAGGTCCTTGACAATTCTGCAATCCCAATGGAAACTTGGAGAAGAAAGATGTACTACACTAGTTATCAACCAACTGAGGTATCTGTCTCCCTCTTGTGTTGAACAGTGTAAAATACATATTCATATATTGTTTTTGTTCATGGCAGCTCTTTGATAGAACGAAGGTCAAATTTACACTGGCACTTTTCTCATTAAAGTGCCATGTACATGTAGTTTACTAGCATGTAATATTGCACACACATTTTTGGTGAAATAAGTTTCGAATCGATTTGATTTGATTTCATTTCATTTATTATGTCCATAGAGGATAATTGTTCATATTTACATTTACAATCTTGCTTCACAGTAATGTCACAAGTACAACATATAATTGACAATCATAAGTACTTAATTAAATACATGTGAATTGTATTTTTTTTCTCACAATAAACACATACTGTAAACCTGGTAATATTCGCGGTACATTAATTTTTGCGGATTTTGCGCTTAAGTCAGTGTCCGCGAATTTTAGAACTCGCGAAAATATAAGCATGACTTCTTATGCATGTTTTGAACGGGCTGAATTGCGTGCAACGCGAATTTAAGAACCTGCGAATATGTTTTGGGGTCGCTCAGCGCGAAAAATTAATCACGTGAAAATAACAGCGTTTACAGTACTTCATGTTTGTCTGAATTTTGTTGAACCACGTTTCTGATTTAGTCTCAAGGCCCTGTTTTTAGTATACACTCAATATACATGATCATGATGAATATACTTTTTACTTTCTTTCTTCTTCTTCTGTACTGTACTGGTTTTGAGTTGTTTATCTAGTCATGAACATTTTCAATATCTAACTTTACATGTTTTAAAACCTGTCATAAAATTCAAAGAAGGAATACAAGCTTTTCTTTGTCTGAAATACTTGATACCATACATCCCCGATAAAATGACTGTGATACTGAAAGAGGTATGGAATTTAGGATTAAAGATAGTTTATCATTTGCACAGACCTGATCATATACATGTAAGACTTGTTTTTTATTTGTACTGGTTCATTGCTGCACAATTTCATTATGTGGTTTGACACATGTACATTATTTCATTCATAATCCTAAATACATACCACATGTATGGGCAGACAGACAGAGCAAAACTTGTGCACTTTATGCCCAGTTATGATACCATATGATCACCAAATTTTATTTGAAGCTATGAATATTTGAAAAAAAAATCATGTAAATCTTCAAATTGGCTTCGCATTGGCCAATCATTTCATGATCGATCATTTTATAGTCATACCCCTTTTTTTAATGTAAATCAGTTGTGTAACTTCAAACTTTCAAAGATGAAAAGCTGGTTCATTTAGACGGTGAAGCTCAGCAATTAGTATTTATATCTTGATTTGTTATGGTATGTAAAGTTGTCAGGATATATAATTGTATGAAAAGTTTTAAATGATTGATGTAAAGTTGATTTTTACATACATGTACATGTATCCAAGAATGCTGTCTCATTGATAGCTGCTTGCTAGAGACTAAACATTATATAACATTGCACCACAAGAGGGAGACATTCAATTTGGTTGTAGAGTCAGGTTGAGGGGAGCTGTGAGTTGTTGTGTATACGTGCCTGTGTTGCCATGCCTGGCTAGCCCTGAAACCCAGGGGCCTCTATGGCTGACCTAGGCTTGTCTGTGGCATACTGTTGAATAATTTACTCATTGACCCTGAAATCCATAGACTGTCTCATATATTATGAATCTTGTCAACATTTTGAAAATCTAAGATTTTAGGAAGCAATATATGTCTCTCTGTTTCTTGGATGGGTACATGGTAAAGGGTATACATGTAGGTGTACTTCCTTTTTTGATATACATGTATGTGTTGTAGAGCTGCCAGTTCACTCACGCAGCTCAGCTAGCTGGCTGTGTTTACAGGAGCATTCACCCATGTCGTCATTGGGTGAGTCTGACAGCCAATGCCTCGGCCTGCTCGCCTGCCTGCCCACGCACTTTTTTGTCAGCAGCATTCACACTCGCAGGCACACAGGGAAGATATGTGCCACTCATTAGCCAATACTCTTGAACCAACTCCTTGCTTGAACACACACACACATACACACACATACACACCAGAGCCCAGCACACATACTTGCTTGCAGACTAGCTGTGTCAGGTACTGCAAGTATACCCTTGGTGATGTTTACATGACCTGCTAACAACACTTCCCGGATTTGCATGCAAGTTCACGCTGGAGATAGTGTTTCGTGTCGGTTTGGTTCCTGCTGGTGGGAATTTTTTTATTTCTCTGGAATTGTCCAAGCGCACAACCCAGTACTTCACCGACGGCTACCATCTTGGCAACTGGTCATCCTGTAAATATTAGCCTGATCACTACCAGGCAGGCAGGCAGCCAGCCAGACAAACCTCTTCAAATCCACCATGATCACACCGGCCTAGCAGGAGACCCTGTCATCATGTAAACATTGGATTCTCTGCATGATGTTGCTCTTGATCTCACTTCATCTTCACCACCAATGATACACACATGTATGTGTAACATCTTTTGTGCCTTATATTTACAAAGACTGGACATATTGTGGAGACTATTGGAAATAGTGATTAGTTTGCTGGCATTATTATATAGTGTCTTTCTTTGTTAGTGCTCAGGAAATCATACCTATGCATGGAAGTTTTATATGGAATACAGCCCCGAGGCCGAGGTAAACAAACAAGAATAGCTGACCTTGTATTTGAGCTTTTACATTACATGTATGTACACTAACATTGCCTAGGAATTGCTTGATGACTGTATGCAGATTAATTAGCATAGATTATCACATAATCTCTGTACTTGTAACAGGGGATCATATAACAAGCATGGTTTCCTATCTTTTGGCAATGCACCTTTCTTTGTTAGCTGCCAACTTCCATTTTTGAGATGACTCATTACAGTGCAAGAGCCCACATTCCAATGTCTTTTGTTGTCTTTTCTTTACTATCCATACATGTACAGTCCATTTTGCCTCACTCAGCTCAGCTCAGAGCAATTATTGGAACCAAGAAAGGAATGCAACCTACCTATCTTTTTCACTCCTTCTTTGTTCTCTTTGACTTTATTCCACAGAACTGGCCTAATCTTGTTTTTATTGTGTAAAGGAATGCTCTGGTTTACTTTAATTGGGTTTTTTAAAAGCCTTTGTGTAATTAAAGCTCAGTCACATGCTTATTTATGTACATAGGACCTGCCTTCTCATGTGTTCATGTACATGTAATTTTACAACAGTACATCTCTACCACACATACTTGTTTTTACATTGTTGGCCTTCATACTACATGTTCTTTTTTAAATGTTCATGTATCATATTTCTTGGACATTGCTTTTATGAGGAAGTCCAACCCATGAATAGGCCCTTTAATAAATTAAACATTATGTAGTCAGATTATATATATATATATATATATAATTTATGTATATAATTTATGTAAATAAATATGTATCAATGAATGCTATTTTGTAAATTCCGTAGTTGAACAAAATTTCCAATTATTTTGGAGGTGTAGTTTAATTAGTTCAATCAATTAGTCACCCTATCAAACAATCAATAAAATCCAAGCTAAATTTGGTCTGCAGTTCACAATGGAAATGTTGGTATATGTTGATACCAAGAAGAAAAAAATCATGAGAAAAGTTTAGGAAGCCTAGTAGTGTGTGTGGTAGGTCTCATTGAAGAAAAGTGATGGAATTTCTTGTGTTATCAAACATACAAAGAGAGACAAAGTAGGTCGGTACCTGGTGCAACCGATTGGGTAGTTTGGTTGGGTAGTTTGGTTGGGTGCCTGGCTGGCTGCTCATTCTCAAACCCAGATTCAACTGTTTGCATTCTTTCCATTGTGCTCTCAAAGTCTGACCCGGCCCGTCCTGCTGTGTGGTAAAACTAGGGTGTAACGCCCTCAGATGCGATGCATGCTACAATACAATCCACCCTGGAGACTTGCTTTTCAAATCTCCAAGGAGATGTATTGTTACGGGGCTATATATTTTTTTTATTCTCTAAAATGTGAATTGACAATAATTTGACAAGCTTGCCATGATGTGATTAAAAAAAAAGATGATTTATGATAGGGTAGGGAGGGATATATCATGAATATGCTAACTCTTTGTCCCATCCTTGTACATATCTCGCTTTTCCAAGAAACTGATGAGTCAGTCCAACAATGCTCAATCTATAGGCCACATGCTTGCTCGCCTTACCATACATACATAATTCAGTGCCGGGGGAACTTCTCCCTCATACATGTTCATATGTAGAAGCAGTGTGCAAACTTGCATACACACTAGCTAGCACATGGTACTTACCCTGGGATTTTTTATGTGAATATTGGAAGTCGGGGCTGTGTAATTGAAGTGGCTGTATGCATAGCTGACATACGTGTGCAATGAACTTGGTTTCACCGTAGATTGACCCCTCCTTTCCCCTCCTCTACATCAAACATAATGGTTAGACAAGTGGGGCAGGGGCAGGGGCATCAAATTGTGACCTCCTTGGGTAGTAGGTCCATGGTAGTACAGTATTGGAGCAGTCAGATCATTGATCTCTTCCACTGCTACGCATTCTTTTGTTACAAAAAATGGAAGGTTTACTTTCACTTTCTATTCAAGTCAGGTTTACAGCATTCTTTCATGGCTTTACTGTATTTAAATGGCAGCATCTGTTAAATAATTGCTCCTAATTAGCCACGTTACACCTGCTTATTTAAAAAATAATGAATTCAAAGTAATCCTCAAAAGATGAAAGGTCTAATTAATTTTCATTATGTACCACGGAGAACTATAAATAATGAAAGTGCAAATTGAGTCAAAATAGTTGGGGATAGAAAGATAACATAGGAAAATATTAGGCCCTGAATGTACATGCTACCAAGTGATATACAGGAATTAAACACACAAACAGAAATATTTTTTGTTGTTGCGTGAAACACTTAAATATGTGGGTGTTTTTTCTTCAAATAATTATAAATGAAAGTGATAAAATGAATCATACCTTAGTTAGCACTCCTGTTTATCAGTGTGGATTAGGATTCAATTTTATTGTATACCTGGTAGATTCAAGAAATATGTTGTAAAAGATTTCTGTAATAAGTACAGTACACCTGTATTTGAATTCTTTAAATTCAAGAGAAAGAAAACAAACTTGCATTAGGCATCTGTCTGTCAATTTTGTTATACTTATAGCTCTGACATTTTGTGTCAGTGCCTCACATTATAGAACAGTATGCTGACATCCCTTTGAACATAATGAATGTGTAAGAGATGACTCATTCGCTTACAAAATCTAGCCTAGGCTGATATATACGTTATATAGCAGTACTTATATATTCATTCTATTTTTTTAAAGGACTTCTACAGTATACATGCATACATGTACTACCTGTTAATATATGAAGTGCTCCATAGGGAGTATTCTGAAGGTCATCTCCAGGGCAATGATTCAATGCAGTGTGCTGGTTCCTGAACTACAGTCTGTGCACTAGCATTTTGTAAAGTATTCTGAAAATTCTTCATCAAACAAAGATTGGTATGGTCATAATGATCAACTGAAGAGAGTACATTGAAAATAATACATTGTTGGGAAATCTATTCAGTGCATTGGTCAACCGTTGTACGTGTAGGTGTACCGGTATCACTAAAAGGTCATGACTCATGACTTCGGTGAATATCATGAAGGTCGCATTGAATGTGTGTCTCTCATGTGTTAACTATGCTCAGTATAATGGCTGTATAACGTCCTGGCTACAAAGTGCTAACCCAATTAGCATTAAGAATGGCATGATACGAAAGCATACATGTATAGAAGTGTTTTAGGTAGTAAGCCTGCAAGGTATCTATTAAAAGTCTAATTAAAACACGTCCAACATGAAACCTTTCAAAAAATGACATTTTAAGATAATCTACATGTTTGATGTACTTATTCATGCCACACTTTCCAAATGGACAACAGTGAATAACAAACTAATGCAAAAGCCTTCATTACACATTTGCTGGTATTTTAGATATAAATTTTTTGACAACGTGCTAGTATTGTTTTATGTCATTTTTAGAACTTTGATAGTTTGATTTATGTAATGCGATGTCGGGGAAAAACTTTTTTGTCCCTTTCTTGTTTATGTCAATTGGTGAAAAGGTGAATGTTATATCTGCATGCTAAGACTAAAAACATGACTTGCAATATGTATCATTTGTAACTTCATATGAGATATTGAATTATTGCAAGAAATGTGCATAGCTACAGGTATGTAGGCACCTGAATATTAACATGCCTTTTTTATGATCTATCGTCAACCTCTCATGCTTTAAACCAGAATCCCTGCTTAAGCTTTGACTATTGTTGTCAACAAAGAATAATTAATTAACCTCCAAACCTTATTACGAACCAATCATTTGGCAATTTATTTGAGTAGATGGATCAGCTGTTAATTGCCAAATACTAATACTTAATGGCAATCTACTCACAAAAAAGGTGCTTATTTTAATTATCAAGATTATATGATGATTTATTTTTACCCTGCTGCTAAGAAAAGATAAGCCTACATGCTTGTGGGTAAAGCTACATGTACGGTCACAAGGGTTCGTACGAATCTTCCTGTTTTTCCATTGTTTTTCTGAATTTCCAATTTTCCATTGTCTAAAAATCGTTCGTACGGCATTCGTAGCAGTTCGTAATGGCATTTGTGACCGAGGCTTAAGCAACAAGAAGGACCTATCTTAAGGGACTTGGGAATAGGGATCAATGCCTGACTGAATAAGTTTGCAGGATATGAAATCATTAAAAATTTTGCTTGAACTTCTCACAATCTTTACTTTTGGACATTGTCCATTATGTAATATCTGCTAGGATAAGAGTTTCTGATTTCATACAAAATGGTGTGATTTCCAATCTTCCTAATACATGATAATGATGATAATGATGATACAGAACCAAAAGAAGAGTTTTGTTACAGGTAGTCATCCACTGTATTGGATGGCTAGTGTTTTCTTCCATGTCATGTTGTGCATTTGTACTGTCCACAGGCTGCAAATTATCTGCTTGAAGTAGAAACCAAACGGGGCTGGCCTGGGAAGAGTTGCAATATCAAACAAAAGGCCAGACAAAGTCGTAGGCGTGCAAATGGCAAGGTGCATGCTTGTTAGCAAAATGAGTGCAAGGGCTCCATATTTTTATGCAGAACTTCATGAATTAAAATGTACATATTCATGTATGTGAGCAGTGTGCATGAAGATATGTGTCGTTTGTAGATGCCTTTGTTTAGTTGCCTCATTCTCTTTTCTACATGTATATACTTACCCATTAGGGACAATAGTCAATAGAGAAGAATTGCCTTTGCAAATGACAGACTTTTTCTCATGCCCTTTAATCAACTCTTCACGTATCAAATGCTGAGTGGGGGGTTTGGTGTATGAGTTTGAAACCACAAATTTTAGTGGATTTCAATCAAATTTGATGACTGGTAATAGCATTACGAAGTAAATGAATCCCAGGAATCGCTATATTTTCGACCAAATATTAGACCCCATCTCATGATAAACAGGCTACTGAGAATACTACAATTTCATCTTGACCTATTATGACATTGAATCTTCCTACATGTATCTCCAAACATTGCAATGCCTCTTAGATTCTACAGTGATGATGTACATGTACCTAAATCAATTTGAGTATTGATCAGATAATTGCTTTTGAACTTGTGATCAATATGAGAGATAACAGTTGCACATATTTGCAGATATTATTAGGCTGACCTCAGTGACCTGGGATGTGTATATTACAAAATTTCGCTGTGTAATGTGTATGATATATCATTTTATTATTTTGACAAATTCTTACTAATTAACTCTTTTATATCAGTTTTTGGAGACAGCTCCCATGAAATGAATATTATTTTTTTCAATATGAGGCAGGTTTAGAAATAACTCATTAAAAATTATATACACTGTAATTGATCAAATCAATTTTGGATAAAGGACGTATAAAGCCTAATAGCTTACCCTGTAGCATATTTCTTTGTTATTGTGGGTCAGGGTCATATTTTTCTGTTCCATAATGAACAGTTTTGTGTGTATACTATATAACACAATTTAAAAGCTATTCCAGGATTGATTTCACTGATTTATTTATACATTTATTGAATGACTGATAAAAAGGTAACCTTGGTTTACTGAGTGTCTGGGATGGGAATGAACATACATGTTGTATTTTTGCTGTTGAAATCCCCTATATTCTAGGTAATCCAAGGTCCATGTGGTAGAAGATCACGTACTGTTTGTATGCAAATTCTTCTTCTTGGTTTCTAGCCAAATTCAGCTGAAATATTTGACTTTGATACTGAACTTGCTTGGACATGAAATTGTCGTTCTATTCAATGTATTTCTGTTGGGAAATGGATTTTACACTAAATTGCAGTCACCAAGCACATGTTACAACATCCAATTATCTTTATAACTATCGAGTTTACTAAACTTTGTAATTTTTTTTTGTCTGTCGAATTCAAGGTGTCTTAGTGAACTTTCAAGAAAAATGAGATGTAAGTGGGAAACTGGATGTTTCTACAAAGATCGTTCATTAGAGGCTACATGATTGACTGTAGGACTGAGAGTACAGTTTCCAGGATGTTATTCATTTGTCCTGGAGTCAATTCATTTATTCATTATGTATGCACATGCTTAATGTAGACTTCCTTCCTCTATTAAATTCCTCTGCAGGTCTGGATGTGGCAGGTCCACCCCAGCCAGGCAACAATAATGGGCCATTGGGTGATGCTCCGACCATAGCCTCTCAACCACGTTCCAGGAAGGGTAGGCCTAAGGTGACCGGAGCACCAGGTCATCGCTACCAGCAGCCGTGCCCCACGTGTGGCAAGGTCTTTGGCAGCTCCAGTGCCCTGGCCAAGCACAAACTCATCCACAGCAATGAACGCAGGCATAAGTGTATCCTGTGTGCCAAGAGTTTCAAGCGACAGGATCACTTGTAAGTATACCACACCCTTCATTATTTTGGTAATATTTACATGAACCAAAAACACAATTTACTACAGTTTGTTAGTTTGTTGCTCTGACCCACTTTGCTAAAATTATAGGCTATTTGGCACTTGAGACTTGAGAGGCAATAGCGGGCCCTTTGGGTAAAGTTCATTTTTATATTTTAATCTGCTTAATGAAAAAGATATGCTAGGGGATTACATGTATATGACTACAGAATACTTTTATTTTGTTCTAAATCAAGTATCTTGTTTTATATTGCAATCCCTACAACATACAATGTTAAGTTCATGAATTTATTCAAATCCATAATTCATCCCTTTAAAAAAGTACAGTTTAATTTTTGCAGGGTTTCTTTCCTCTGTATTGCATTGTTCATTGTTGGGCAAACCTACATGTACTGTATGCTGCACAGAAGGCTAATTTTATATGTTGATGATACAGTTCTTCCTACTGTTAAACACATTTTATTGATTTTAAATAGACATCACATTTGTAGTTGATAATGTCACATGCTAATGACGTAGAAATACAGGCTAGTCTGCATTTGCAATAACATAATTACTCTTGGTCCTCCACTCCTAACTGGTCAAAAGCAGGTCATAAGTGGGTCAATCAGGGAACCAAACACCGCCCTGCTGCTTACACTACATGCTGGGATTGTATTCAGCTTGACCCAGGTCATTCAGGCTGGCAGGGGAGGCTTCTTTTCTTTTGTGTTGTAAGTCCTGCTGGGCTGCAATCCCAGACAAGGACAAATTCATGTGGTCAAGAAGTGGACTATACATCAGCAGCAAGTGGTGAAATGTGTATGAAAATCATATTACCTAAACAACAGTGATCTACTTGCATGGGCCAGTCATGGAGTGATCTACTTTAGTTTTAATCTAAAAAAGACAGAAACAATGTGAAGAATCGCAGCGAACTTGAGTCAACATGTTCATGAGTTTTATTGGGTCACTTTTCACTGACACATGGCTTTATATGATGTAAATATTCAATTTTTCATACATAATATATCTTACATGTACATGTATACCATCTTGAGGTGCATGAGAAATTCAAATTTCTATTGTGAAGAATAAGTATGCATTTGATTTTTATATTAGTAACTAAAATGTGTGCTGGCAGTGTATTTTGGCCCATCCTTTTTGTAACCCTCCATTTTACCTGATGCTTGGCTGCATGTAGGCTTACATGCTCTGCATAGACCTGGATCAGAGAATGCCTGGATCTCAGAAAATATTGTGGAGGGAGCATTTCCAATGATTACATAACATCTTTTCAGCACAGTGACAATTGAGGTTAAGAACCCTGGAAGATCAGAGGAAGAAAAGCTGGTGAAGCATATCCATTCTGCATTGAGCATGAGATGCAAAGAATCTTTCAGCTTCCCTGGGCTTTTATCAAGCATCTGGTAGCTGATTAGCAAGGACCCTTCTTTTTGTATGATCAGAGGATGACTGACCAGTTAAAGCCTTGTCTATTATTGATGTGGATGATTCCTTGAGCTTTGCCTCGATTTTGTCAGACCTGGACTTCCAAGGCTTGGTAATGGTTATACAAAATGATATTGTATTTGTGAAACACTTTATAAAATTTGCTAGAGAAATAGCAGTAAGCAAAAACCATCATCATGAATTCCAAATTTAGAAGGTGACAGAGTGCTCTCTGAGTTTCTGGCAGAAAGTTCTTGGTGGGACACCAAATTTTATCTACTGCTGCCTGTGAAAATTTGACACACAACAACTGGTTATTTTGCAAAGTCTGGTGTTTACGAAGTATGACAAAAATACAAATGGAAACAGAGGAGTGTATATAATTTTTTCTATGAAAGAGAGAAACGAAGAGGATCTTCTAAAAAGGAATAGAGAGAGATGGAGGGCTCCGAGATAATAAGGTGTAGAAATCTAGTGTCCAGAATGAATGTCTGATAACCCTTTCAAACTGGTTCTATCGGAGTCACACCAATGAAAATACAGATTGAATTTTGCTTATGTAAACAAAGGTGAAACCGCCATTTTCCCCGCTGTCGCTTTTATACTGCCGGTGAAATTCACTCGCTGTGGTGAGGCCTTGCCGGAAGTGAAGAATTATTGCGCAATTATTAAGCCCGCACCCCATCTAGCTAGCATGCAGCATGTTCAACAAAAAGTCAACAAACACAGCTGGTTACGATGAAGCGCGCGTGACTGCGACCTTTGACCATTTTCATCAGTCTTTTAATCGGTGTTTTCTCCTGAACGCATTCAAAGTGGCTGTTTCATCGGTGTCACACCGATAGAAAGAGAATTTCTCCTGCTCTTGAGCAGGAGAATTTAATCGCCTATTTATCTTCTTTTCATCGGCTATTCTATCGGCTTTTTCTCCTCTGTACCTTTCATAGTGGCCGTTTTATCGGATGCGTCTGGATGCAACCGATGAAAATCAGGCCAGTTTGAAAGGGGTATCAGAAATGGATGGTTGGGCTGTTGCAAATGTTAATGAGCTAAATTGAACATGTACCTTGTACTTGTACAACTCTGCCTCTGAAGTCAAGCCATCTCATTCATTGACTTTATGCATCAGGCCCTAGGCTATATCCCGTTGAAAGATTTTGAATTTTTTAAATTTTGTTTCCAGTCATAGGGCTTTGTTTATTGTGTGAAGCAAATCACTCTCAGCCATACTAGATTTTTGTTTAAATAGCTTTTTTGTGTGTATGAGGGGGGGGGGGGTATTTTGTAGATTTGCTTTGTATTTTCTTTGTAGATCATACTGGCTTGAATATGGCATAGTTTATAACCATCAAATTACCTTGTGGTAAAAGGGTGTGTTCGTAGACACAAAATAAATTGAAAGAGATAAAAACAAATTAAGATTTCATCTAGACAATTTATCAGGGAATCAAGTCAACAGTTTAAGTAAATATTAAGGCTTACAAACATTTTAAACTAAAATATAGCAGTAAAGATACATGTACATTGCATACATGTAAATACTTAATAATCGTTATGGCTCTGCTTCTCTATGGGATCCCCAGAATAAGCGTGTAAGGTCACCTAGCTTAAATCCGGTTCTAAAATAAAGGAAATAGGGTCTTTACGGATAAGGCAACGAGATATGATTCCACCTAAGCTGCTGTGTGATTGACAAACATCGGGAAAGTGATTGTAGGCCAACTTGTAGCACTTCCCACGACACTCGCCATATTGATTTTCTGAATTATTGAGCTGCCTTGCAATTGTTGAAGCTCTTTTCATTGGCTCTAAGCAAGAGGCCTTAGCCAGGGGTCAATGGAAGTTTGTCCAAAGATGACCAACAGTGTTTCCAGGGCCTGGAATTCCAATGAACTGTCCTATATAAATAGTACTAGTACCAAGTACTTCTTGAGGAAACAGCGAAACAGATGGCTGACTTGTCTAGAAACTTTTCTTGAGACCTGAGAAGTGGTTTCCATGTTATCACTATGGTAAGTTGGGGTTGTATAGAATTGGCGTGAAATTCAGAACTCCTGGCTACAGACCAGAATAATACAGTAGACTTGCATTGTTAAAATGGGCATTGTAAACAAAAAAAGAAGGTATAGAAGCTAATGTATGGATATGAATAAATGTACATCGCAGTTTGAGCATCTTCAAAAGAAATTTAGTCTGAAATGAAAATTTGAAGGTTTGCTCTCTGTTTTGTATTTTTGTGTAAGTGCTTGTGTTTTTGCCACATAAAGTGTTCAATTTGTTTCTTCCCACCGAGATAGCAATCTTATTGTCTGCTTTGAGCCAGAAAGGCATTAATTCTATTTGGAGTGATGTGAAGGAATACCCTTCTGGCTCTCATCTCATAAGATGTTCTTGTATTTTGCTTCCCAGTGACCTTTCCTTGTTAGCATATTCATGTGTCTGTAGGAAAGGTTACATGTACCTTTTCAAATCTACATTCTTATGTTGTTTTCAATATATCTTCTTGTCTTCATTGTTTCATTTGCTATATTTTGCATGTATTCCTTGTTTTTCTCTGATGATTCACGTAAGTAAACCCAACCTGAAAATCCCAGTATGACACTATGATGTCACCTTTTCTGACTCATGTCGATTACAGATGAAGCCAATGTGAATTCATGTCCTATAGGACATATCACTCATCGCTGGTCATCTATCAATCTTCTAACCTTTCATAAAACCATCATGAATAATAGGCATGGCTTTTCTGCCAATAGACGCTACATGTAGCTTGTCACATTCAGAGACCTTCTTTATAACATGTACACGTATGTAAGTACATGTGTGGGTATATCATAGTCTAGACAATTTGTTTCACTGCAGGTAATTTACAGAACATGCAAGAAAACATCCTCTCCTTCTTTGTCGTTGTTCTCTCCTTCCTGTCATGAACCCAATTTGACCCATTTGACCCAAGTCTAAGATCTTATTCAGATTGTATCATTTTAACAACTTTCCAGCTACTTCATGTACATGTAGAATGAAGTCATTTCCACAATATTACGATAACAATATGCATGTAGCAATATTTTCATTTCGAATGATTGTACTTTCATATCGTGTTTGCCTTCTGATTCTAATTATATCTATATTGAAACCCAAACTTCCATTTCTTGCCCATTGATATGTAAGTTTCACATTGATGTAGAAAGCAGTATATATTCCAAAACAAAAGGAAGAAACAAAAGTGTGAAGATCCTTATTTGTAATCTTCCATAGCCTTTGTGTGTAGTTACATGGGCAATTCCAGCATAAGGGACATGACATTCAGAACATTTTATGGCTATATAAGAAAGTTTTAAACAACACTATGTAGTCCTTAAAACATCTATTTCAGTCAGTAATTCAAACACATTAGACTGTCAGTCACATACATAGTAGATTTCACAGTATTCCACGGAACAGTTACAAGAAAATTGACTCTTTACAATTTTTATACTACTCAAAGTGAAGAACTTGTTGAGCTCTTTTGATTGAGACTAAATTTGCCACTGTGTCACACACATTTTTAACTCCGGGAAGCTCCAACACCGGCGCCGCAGGCGTCGGAGCTTCGGTAACACTGTAGTGGGGGCTTCTAAAACAGCCGATGGGGCAACATTACTGTTAAATCTGCAATAGTAGTACTTACAATTTTACATCATAGGGTGCACGAATCCTCAGGGCATAACAATGATCACTTGAATTCATAATTTGAAGAAATCTTCGATGGGAAAAAAGGGTTATTCAAAGCCCTACACAAGCGATTCTTCCATGTCGCAACGTCGATTCAAAATGGCGAAGAGACAGTGCGCATGCGCGGCAGAGCCGCAGAAAGTATGAATATTCATGCTATCGGCGCCGATCGCCGAAATCGCTGAATATGCACGACTCGAACAAACAGAGCGGTGAATGTAAACCCAGGTCCCTCGGCCCTTCTCAACCTCGTGCATATTCAGCGATTTCGGCGATCGGCGCCGATAGCATGAATATTCATACTTTCTGCGGCTCTGCGCGCATGCGTACTGTCTCTTCGCCATTTTGAATCGACGTTGCGACATGGAAGAATCGTTTGTGTAGGGCTTTGAATAACCCTTTTTTCCCATCGAAGATTTCTTCAAATTATGAATTCAAGTGATCATTGTTATGCCCTGAGGATTCGTGCACCCTATGATGTAAAAATTGTAAGTACTACTATTGCAGATTTAACAGTAATGTTGCCCCATCGGCTGTTTTAGAAGCCCCCACTACAGTGTTACCGAAGCTCCGACGCCTGCGGCGCCGGTGTTGGAGCTTCCCGGAGTTAACACATTTTTGGAGTTATTGCCAATTTCATGGTTTTTGGCTAGTGAACATTTTCCATGGAATCGCCCGCATGTAGTTTCACATTGATAGTATTGGATGATGATATAGTCTGTTGACAACCAGGATGGCATCTGTAATCAGACAATATATTCCAGGATGTAGTATGTACATGTACTTATGGGCAGGTGCACATTGTGATCAATAAGGATTATTACTATACAATTGGAATCTAGCTTTAGCCCTTACATTGCATCCTGCTTCTTTGATTACAACTGCCCAAGATATCTAAATGGTAATTGTATACCTGGATCATATGTTAATGATTTCCTCTAAAATCCAGAGACATCTGGAGGTACAGTGTATACACATAGATATCCATGTACATGTACTTGTAGCTTTTAGTTATAAAATCTGACATTTTTCTCCTACATGCATGTACCCTCACTTCCTCTCTTACATTTTATCACTTTACATCAGAATTGTACCAAATTTTGTTTTGTTTTTCACTGAGCTATTTTTATTCAGTGGTCCTCTTTATACAACACTATAATGCAATCCAAATGGCTTCTTGTTGATATACCAGACTGAGAGCATCATGCATAGTTCATTAGAGGTAAACAACCTAGTATACCAGTTCATTGTACATCATACACTTGGCTTTGTGACATTATAACATGCTGTGCATTTAAAATACGTATCTCTTTGGGCTGGAGCCAAGTACTATGGGTCTCTAAATTTCGGATGATGTCTGGTTTGCAGAGCTCGCTAGACTTGCCTTAACTTCCCAACTGAAACTTACTGTACATGATTCAAATGTTTGAAATGTGTAATTGAAGCTTTCTTAGTCTAAACAATTAATTGAAGCAAATATGGGAATATTTGATGCTTTCTTTCTCTTTATTCCTCAAAACGGACCCTGCTTGCATGTACATTTTATAACCATACCCTTCCTTTATAAATTGATAATACCCCATATTGCTTGTGCTAGGTTATGATATAAAATGCATATAACAATAAGGTGTGTGTACACACTGAGAAACTTGGCAAGAGGTCTTTCTTATTTCATATCTTTGATCTATGTTCGGAAGGGAAAGAAATCATAATAAGAACTACCTTTTTTCCTATTTTAATTTCAAGCCTTGAACATTTTGGCAAGGAAGTGTTTTCAATTACGTACCCAAAGTACATGTAATTTTTTTTCACCAAAAGACCTGCGCTAAATGCAAGTAGATGAACGTATAGATTGGGAAGTACATATATATATATATATATATATATATATATATGTGTATATGATTTTTCAAAAAAGAAATAGTGACAAGTATAATTAAATAATTTCCCCCCGATATCCAAGTGCAAAATATAAAGAAAGATCCCCCCCCAAAAAAAAAAATGATTACAAATATGAAACAATTTTTAAAATTCTTACCAAAAAATAGTCAATATTGCTTGTAATGATGCAAAAATGTTATTCACTCCTCAAATCGATTTTCAGAAGTTTGTTTTAAAAATAAAATAATATTACCCTTAAAATGTTTGATTTTTAAAAAACAAGCCATTGGCGCATTGTAATTGTTTGAGTATTATGAGAGATTTTAAAAGATGAAAATACCTCTTTCATATGCTATCTGCTATGCATACATGAAAGATGTATAATTGGAATGAGTACAATCTTATGGATACACATTGATCATATTACCTGTGCAGCCTTCCTTAGATGAAGGTGTGGCAATCTTAACTTATTCTGGTATGACTTTGCAACTATAGAGTCATTGACTAGATGTGTGTTGGAGATTCAGGTACCGGTACCCTGTCTGTCTTTACATTATTTACATGAACTCTTCCCTATAATTAAAAGAAAATGCTGGAGTGATACACATATGAAGGGTCCTTTCACTTTGAAGGGTCCTTTCACTTTGAAGGAAACCTAAATAAGTGCTTGTATACAACTATACAATATATAATGACCATTTAGTGGAAGTGGCATCCATTTGGATTTGTCAACAAAGTTTTAATTAATGGGAGGAAAGGGTGCACTTGCTGTGTGCAGTTCTAATAGGCCTACTAAAACAATGTTCACACATGCCATTGCCCTTGCTTCTTATTAAAAGTTCTTGTACAAAATGATGCAAAAACCTCAAGTTTGTAATGCTCACACACTAGAACAAAAATTGTTATTTATTTGACATCATATACATGTAGTTTCAGGAGAAGTGTCTCTATCTGAAGATTTGATATTTTGTAATTCTTCTGAATGAATGGAGGGACAGTGATAGTTCATTTTCAGAGCAAGAAAACCCACTCTACCTGGAAGCAGGCTAGGGCTTCAGAGCTTAGGTTATATTGCATTATGAATTTGAGAAAGTGGGCTGGGCATTTTACAATCAGCCTGGAACTTAGTTAGACTGAGTGGGTAGTGCAGGATAGCAAACAAGGACAAGACAAAAACAGAGACCTTCAACGTACATGTAGCATCATTTTACTAGATTTTTTGTACAAGTTTGATTATTAAATTTCAATGAAATGATTTTGCTGCCAGAATATTATTATCAATGCTGTCTGTTGTAATGTGTGTAGCATTATTTTTGAATGTGCACCCTTCACAAATGCAATCATGTATTTTGTGGAGGATTCAGTGACCTGAGGCTTTGACCATCAGTCTATGGACCAAACATGGTACATTTAGACTAATGAGGGATCTGCATTATCCTGTTCATAAACCAATATTAGGATGGTACAGCTATTATCCACATAGTTTTAGCCCTAAAATAACATGTTTTCATTCATAAATGCCTATAATGCTGCTATTATTCACTTGTAAATTCACTTGTAAAGGTGTATGAAAGGGGTTTAAGATGTATTTCTGATTTCAGTATACCTCCTTTCCTCTTACACCGAGGTAAACTCTTACACCGAGGTAGATTCATTTTAAAATTCTAGAATGAAACTTAGGTTGAGGATTGAGTAATACATCTATGACATCAGACTATCAAGAAAATATACTTCTTCACCAATTCCAACATCCATGACTATGAGAAACAATTGAAACAAGGCGCAATTCATTATAGCACCAATTGACTGAAGGAAGTTGTCTGAGGTTCATTGTCTGAATATGTGCTGCAGTCAGACAATATTGGCATGCCAGGGGGTTGTTTTGTTTCGTTTTACCTTCATCAGGCAGGCTTCAGAGAATGTTCAATTGTATTGCTATGATTTTGGTTGATCTGCAACTAATCTTGTTCGTCATCTGATATGTATGTAGTTTTCTTTGTAAAGGAAACCAATTAGGCTTAGACATAAACAAAAACAATGAAACAACACATACAACAACAAAAAATAATATGTTAACTATGGTAACAAGAACGCTGATTGTGAACAATGAAAAGAAAAAACATCCGTTGAAAAGTGGGAGAAATTCACAAAGGTTTTTTTTTCCTTCAAATTAATGTTTTTTTTCTTCTATATTCTGACTTCTTGATTGATGCTAAGTCATTTAAATTTAGACATCTAAGAAAATGTTATTAATTTTCTCCAAATTATTGATATTCATGCATTTTATGATTTAAAAAACACATTGCAGGTACTGTACAAATGCAACTGATGGATGATAAATCATAGTATTGGCTATTTTTTAGGTTTTTATTTGGTGTCTAAATACAAAGTTAGCCCTGAATATTGCACTGCAAGGACTGAACTTTTGACTCCCGAAAGGTGGCTGGAGCCCCTCCTCACTCTTGTGCTTTGACTGCCTTTCATGAGCTGCGTTTATTTGATTTAGAAATGGAGTCTGTGAACTGTGGGAAAGAAGAGTGGCTATGAGAAGTCTGATCTTGACCTCTCCTACACAGTATGCATTCTTTAGTCTGGCTAGCAGGAGAGAGAGAACTAAATATTGCATGATGAATCCAGCAGGGTATGTAGAGTTGAGCTACATGTAGCTGAGCTGGAGCAGAGCTGGAGCAGAGCTGGTGCCTGGGATTTGACCTGGATATGGCACCCAGGCATCAACCATGCAGTGTGAAGGGTAGCTCAGATACAACAATAATATCATCATAAGCAAGATTCCTTAACCAACTCTCCATGCCTTCTGATCATGGAATTTCACAATTCTTTCATTTTCTTCGTATTCATTTGCGTTCAATATCCGACTTCTTAAAATGTGAAGTAGAGTATCATATTGCATTCTATATCTTGTTTTCAGGGGAGTAGATTATCTCAATCACAAGAAAGAAGGAAAAACATGAAATTCCATGATCAGAAGGCATGGAGAGTTGTCCACAAATGACGCCATCAAATTAAATATCGCCCTCTGGTGACAAGTTATTTCTTTAGCTTTAACTTTCTTATACCTTGCCTGATTTTGTTCAATTTTTGACTAATCTTATTAAAATCGTTTAAACTTTACAATAGAGGTAACTTAGGATGAAGGTTTTGGTTCCCTTTAAGAGTTTTAATAGTGACAATGTAATTCTGAGAGAACGAGTGCAGCCCTTTGTGAAACTTTAGCAGTCAAATGGAGGCTGTTGAGTTCCTGTCCTAGATTGGAATAGTTCATACAACCCTGGGATTTCTCACTATCCCTAGGAATCTCGTAGAAGTATCCTGTCTAGAAGTTAGATATTGGAGGCTGCAAAATTGATTTATGAAGAATACCAAACCTTATTTCAATAATTTTTGGATATTGCTGTTTAAGACTTATTGCCGGAGTACATCATTTCAACAATGTAATTTTCATATTTTCTACATTCCATACTATTAGATTGATCTAATAATACATAGGCCTAAAGCTTTCTTGAATTTTTTTCGGGTGCCCACCTACAACTATAAGAAATGAAAGCTGTAATGTGTGTTTAGATTTTCCCTCCAAGACTTAAAATTAGGACTTAATTCAATATGAAAATCTCATAATCAACAAAGAAGTTTAATATATATGTATGAATTCTGGTAACTAGTTGAACATTAACATTACCAAATAGTTCAGTACTAACACAAAAAATTAATGAAATGTCTATGGTACAATTGACATCATTTCAAGTCTGTTTGATATAAAAAGAATGATCGAGTCAGTAATTTACTGGAATTGTTTAGAACTTGTCTGGTGTTTCACCATCCTGTCTGTCTAGTCTGTCTACCTGCCTACCAACCTGGGAGAGTGGACCCTGGGATATAACCCAGGCATGCCCCTACCCTACCAACTCTATTGTTTGTAAACAATAACCTGGTAGTGCCTACTGGACTGAAGAGGGGCCTTATTTGCATGGAATGTGAAGCAAAGTGGTGTTAGAGACAAAAATAGACCAGCGACCTTTGGCTTATACCTACTGATAGCATGATTTATAAAAGATGGATTGTAGCTATTGTCTCAACAGAAGCTGGTACATGTATATTCAGTCATAGCTCTGTTTTTAATCACTTTGTCACTTTGACTGCTATTAAGTCTGACCCTGACCACCTTTCATATCACACCTTGCAAATCAACAGTTCTATGCTGAAATGTACATGTAGGCAGTATGGGTGATGCAGATATATATAATAATAACAGGTATTTGTATTTGAAGACAGAACATTCAAACAATTGTGGAAAAATACATAAAATTAATGTATAAATATCAAATACACTCTAACAAATATTGCATTGCTGATTTTAGGTTTGCTATCACCACTTTTTTATTTTTTTATAAATAAATTGTGTGTAATAACCCATCATTGTTGCATCAATAGATGAATGTGCAACAGGATGCCAAGTGATATATTTAACTTTTATAAAAGACTATGAAAGTTCAATATTTAATTTGCTCTCTACATTTCCTTGATGTCCCATGTTATTTCTATTGTCAATCTATTTTGCAAAATCTAAAAGCAAACACATATTTCTCAATATGCTCTTTTACAGAACTGGTCATATGTTGACGCATCGCAGCAAGAAGCCTTACGAGTGTGCAGTGGATAACTGTGGCAAGTCATACTGTGACATTCGCTCTCTGCGAAGGCATTTCGAGTCCCAGCACCCAGGCCTTGTGATGGAAGACAACATGAACTACACTGGTGATGAGAAGGATCCAGAACTAATGGCAGCAGAGGCAGCTGCAGTGCAGGCCAACCGACATAGCCAAGTCATGATGAGAGGATCTCCAGGAGCTGACTTTTCTTTAGGATTGGGGAATCCCCAAGACCTGAATCAGTCCGGCTCCAGCCAGGATACCAGTGACAGTCCAGGTTCCAGCTCTAGTGCAGCGCTACAGTCCCTTGCCCTTGCTGCACAGAGGGTACAGAACACACCCGACCCTTCCCCGAGTCAGGGTCAACTCTCTTCCCAAGACATGTCTACCATTTACCGTCTGGACTCCTACACCACACAGATGTTTGGTGGTAACCTTCCTAGTATGACTCAATCTGTCCTCACTGGAGGAGTCGGTGGAGGAATGACCACCTCAATTCCTGGAGGTGGACCAAGAGAACTGTCCATTCAAGTGCCCAACCCTAAATTCCAGGGTTTGAGTCTCTCATCAGGAGGAGTTGGAATGAGTGGGAATGGTATGCTCTCCCATCAGTCTCCTGGTTCAAACAGGTACCCCAGCCAGTCTGGTCCTGATCTTGGTATAAGTCCGAAGAGCTCTTCAAACAAAAGCCATAGAACGTAAGTAAACTTCTCCCATATACATTGTTGGAAATTATGTAGAATATATTAATTATTTTCATTGCTTTTTTTTAGCTTCCAAAAATAATGATAGTTGTACTAAACATATTTATGGCTGGAATGGTAATACAGGGCAACTGTCATCATGCGGGGATCTCAGAATATATAAGAATATCAACTCTGCAACCTTGAAGGTTTTCGGATGACTCGATATAATGACTGCCATATTGTACAAGAATTCAAGTTTTGTAATTTTAAACTATATCTGTATACTGCCCATGCATCTCTCAGTAGTTTCATATTCAGTATTGGTTCAGAGCTGGTATTTTCTTGATTTTCTGCTCTGAATAATTATTAATTTCTTAACTTTCTGCTAATGATAATATACAGTATATTATTTGTTGCATATTTCACAATCCTACAGGAGTTTACAGTTGCACCTATTATAGACTGTATCAAAGATGAAAATGACAGCTGTGATGTAGTTACTTTAGTTGCCCTTCATGTTAGCCACAAAGAATCTCAACAATGTGGCATGTTCAACTACGGTATAGCTTATCCTGTCATGCCTTTAATACAAAGGCAAATTATTTCAAATACTCTATCAGCTCATCGTTGCTCTTTCATTTGAAATGCAAGTGTAAGGGGTTTTGTAACTGCAGTAAGTTAAATGGTGACCTGAATGATATTATCTGTATTCTATTTGTGTGATACTCTAGTAACCATTATATCTGTGTCTTATCCCTTTTTCTAGCAGACATGAGAAAGAAAGAATAACAGTGGAATGCACAGTATGCAAAAGAACTTTCAAAAGTATGCCAGCCTTAAATGGACATATGAGACTTCATGGAGGTTATAACAATGCACGAGCAGAGGGAACACTGAAGGTTTCACCTTCCAAATCAGAAGAGAAGCCCCCACTGCCAACCGCACCGAGTCTCAGTCAGTCCAGGTCACTGGCTCATCCGTCTAATATGAATCCTACAATGAACACACATGCACAGCTTTCCCAAGCACAGAGTTCACAGGCAATGGGACAACATAGACCTTTAAGAATGGTTGGACAATCTGTTACCCCTCCTCCTACAATGCACCTGTCATCCTCTGTGTACACAAATACGACTACCTCACATGTGCCTTCATGGCCTGAGTACAGGCCTCAAAGACCGCCCACCGTCATGAGCGGTAAACCTGCATACCTGCCCAACCTTCCTAATCTCCCGTTGAACATGTTGCAGGACGAACTGACAACTTTAGCCCACACTGCTGTAGGGTTGGCAGCACAGTCTCAAGCCTTGCAGAAGCCTCCATTACTGATGTCCCAGCCCCATCTCCAACCACCTCAGCACCATCCGTTACATCACACCACTTCCCTTCCAATGGATCGCATCCAACCTGTACACCCATTTAATTCCAGACTGCCCATTGGAAGCAAACCTTTGCAAATGCATAACAATCAGGTCAATCAAATCATCCCTAAAGAGGAACCCATGCCATACCCACCACCCACCTCTATGGGGTCCCCCAGTCCTCCTCAGCTGGAACTCATGTACAAGATTGCTCAAGAACAACAATTCAAATCAAATGAAATGTTATCAACAGGGCATTCAACCCCACCCACGCTCGAGTCTAAAGACGAGAACCGGTGGAAAGACAATGTTTTCCGAGATCCACCTCCAGTGCTACCTACTGTAACAAAGAAGAAGCCACGGCCACCATCGCTGTTCATCCCATCTTGGGCAAGTAACGTCACCCCTGGAGGAATCGCTCCCTGCACCTACCCTAGTCAGATGAGGTCTCCCAGGAGATTGGTGTCCTTTACCGAAGCAACAGTAGCACCACCCCACCACCCTACACACCCCCTCCTATGCTGAGTCCTATTAGGAGTGGCTCTGGATTGTACTTCAGCGTTGGAAGTAGCAGTATGCCTGCCTCTGCAGCAGCAGCAGCAGTCACTCCCAAGTCTGCATTCCCACCCAGTACTCCAAGCATGCTTCAGATGCATAGAAGGGGTAAGCAAGAACCATGAATGGGGGTGGGGGGGGGGTGGGTTTGAATGTATAAACCTACATAGAACTGGTTAATTGGTGAAGAAAATTCATTTTTTGACATTGCCAGTAGACAAAAATGTTTTCATAGTTGTCAGGTGCTCTTTCTCTGTGAAAATATTTAATATTCTGACATGATTTTCTACTTCATTTCTTAATTATGTAATCTTATTTAAAGTTTTATAGTCATCATACTTTGTGTACGTTATTTGTCTTTATTATTTGTTGTTACTGTTGTATAGTTTATCATATTCATTTTATAAAAAAAACCTGATAAATGCATAATTCACAGGACAAAGATATTAAAAAAGCTAAACAGACAGTTCATGAAAGGGAGCAAAATCATTTTAATAAATCCCTTAAAATGGCTGTCATCAAGACAAAAATGTGATCAGATACTGTACAATAAACAAATCTGCCAATTACCCATTGTGGTTAAAAGTTTATTGCCCTTTCATGACCCCCACCCACATATGTAATGTGACCTTTTTTCGGTATCCTTTCTTTCTCTTCACCCCATTCCCACCACCACAGGAAGCATCAGTGCAAGCACTGAGGAATCTGATTTTGCCTTCCCATCTGTACCGTAAGTGAAACACATCCTAATCTATGACTTCCATTGTTAACTAGCCATCCAAGCCCTCCTCTGAGCTGCTAAATCTGGGTTATGTCCATTGACCTGGGATAGAATCAGTGCCTGATTATGTTCAGCTTTTCCATTTGTTATTCAGTAGCAAGTATATTAAGAAAAGTTGATGAGAATAACACTTTGAGACCAAAAGCATGTTTCCCTCTTCATGAATTTTCCTTTGTAGATTTGTAAAAGCAATTCAAAACTATATGTTTAATGTGTTATCCAAAGAGAAAACATGGGCATAATTTGAAAATGCTTTTGGTAATATATGAATGTATAAAATGTGGCAATTGCTATCCATTATACGTCAGTTAAGAAATTGCTATTTTATATATTTCAAATGTTTATCATAATTCTTACTATTGTATTCAGTATCTTTGTATTGATGTAGCTTTATAACCCCTTGCCAACAATCGGTGTAGAAATATCGGTTTGTAGAATATTATGGGGTCTGAATTATTTATGCATTTACAGCATGAGGCAACAACAATAAAGGGAATGTTTTTTTCTGTTTTGGAGGCAAGTATGAAACGTATGAAGTCAACGGAAGACTTGTTTTGCCTTATCCAGGGTAGCAGTCATGATAGGAAATCAGAGAGATAGAGAGAGAGAGAGAACAAGAAGAATAAGAGAGGGAGAGGGAGTGAAATGTGAGAACGGATCTTAGATTTGAAGGACCTGTGCAGACACTTCTTGTTCTTGTATTGTTATCTTAGAGTAAAGCTTCCTCATTGCAGCTTCCTTGATAATTCCGCCCACACGCCTCCTCACAAGATGCTTTTCAAATTAACATCCCACGCACCTATCAAACACAAGGCAGCCATTTGATAAATCCTAGAGAATATTGAATACTCTTTTCACAGTCTTTCACTTTCTGTTGAGGATAGTCTTGAATTTACATGTTTCATAATTGAAATGTCATTGCTAATGTTATTTTGTAGCATTATGGTAGGTTTTAGAAGAGTTGTTATTCTGCAACATCAATGCAGATAGGCTTCGTTTAATATTTTTTCCATATATCATAAATACTGTTGAGAAAAAGTAGTTCCTTCTCCAGACCATTAAATAATACTGATGGTAGTAAAGATATAACTATTTTAAAGTGATTTTTATATCAAAGCAAATTATGACATTTTGATCTTAATAAGTAAATTCATCCTATCTTATAGGAAGAACCTGACATACTGTATCAGCTTAGGATCATGCCCTTCATGAATCACTTGGTTCATTTATAGATCTATATATTAATGAAGTTTGATGGCACTCTGTAAAAAACAGAAGCCATTAAGGCAACCAGATCAATGGTTCACAGGGATAATGTGATTGCCTTGTAATGAACCCTTTGCAGGGAAGTGGATGAGGAAGGAATTACGTCACTGGGAGTCTACTTCCTCCCTATTGTATTATTCAGGGAAAAGTCAGGGTCACACTAAAAATCAATCCTTTCCTGCTTCAGACCTTTCCGTGACCAGTAGGTAATACAAAGCTTCCTGGTTTCCCAACGGGGTAAACACTTGTGTTTGGCTTAGAGGTGGGTCAGAACGTCATTGCATGGATGCGGGTGAGCCGGCCAAGAAATACCCACATTGCGTAATAGATCAGACAGTTGCTTTCCTTGTGTTGTGCAAGAGTGACACTACAAGGGACTGTACCCTCAAACCTCAGGAAATACGTTTGACTTGTTAAAACGAGGAAAGGCCTCATGAGATTTTGTAAAGGATCTTTTGATTAGGATATCTCCTAGAAATTTCTATGAAATTAATTTGACACCAAGATGTAGGCCTACATTTCCTCACATATGTATTTTGCACCATAGACCTTGATTGCACCATTGCTGTTATAAAGATGCAAGATAGATTCAACATGATTTTAGGGTAATGCAGTATGTGAATGTGTGGGGGCGGGAGGGGTACGGGGTTGCACAAGCAGCATTCAATTACTATTAGGTATTGTTTTTATATTCAGCTTTGTTTTTCATCATTTTAACAAATATGTTGATGTTCGTATTGTTCTTGTTTCCTTGACAATACAGTTAATTCCATAAAGATTTCATAATTCATATATTAATTCTTACCAATAAATTGATAAATCATGCCCAGAGTTTGGGTGTAAAGAACTAATCTTTATCAGAAACATTGTATACATGTACATACATGTTGCATTCATGTAGAAACATGACATGAGATAAGAACATTGTAGTAGATGTAGGTCTTTATTTAATCAGTCAGAGGTTGTAGAAATTATTGAGAGCATTTTTCACAAAGATAAGGGTTACTGTACTTATTCCACCCCTACAGTAATGAGGATTTAAAATAAAAAATGGAATAATCATTTCATAATAAACTACTACAATGCAGTTGCAAGTCTAAATTTCCCCTTTAGTTTTTCTGGAATTTTAACCAGTGTGCCATTTCCTGAAAGTTAGGAAGTGATCTACTTTTCCTTTCCTAAAACAAAGGTATATGGTCGACTTAAATTTTTTGAAATACGTGTGTGTGTGTGTGTGTGGAATGCGGGGAGGGGGAGTCCCATTGTACTTTCTGATACACAGATTGTTGATTTCAACCATAGGTTTGTGATTAACATACACTGAACCTCAAATTGGTGTACATACATATAAAAAAGAGACATAAGTCAAGAGGCATATGCAGTCCTGGAGATCACAGAAAAGCTTTAGTTATTAAATGTGACTAAAAAAATAAGCAGTCATTGTTTGTTTTATATTCCGCATCCCTCGTGTCAATTCTCACAAGGAGATATTTTAACAAAATATGCCTGTCAGATTGTATTTATTTGTAGAGTCCAGAGAGATTCACCCGTTTAAAAGCATTGTGCGCAATCTCACTGCCCTTATCCAATGTTACTTTGTGCGCAACCATTGCGTCCTTTCATTGTACGTGCAAGTATATATATAAATTTAATTTCACAGCTTTACATGTACATTCAAGAAAGGGATTGGAGTAGCATAGGCTCACATACTGTACATACATGTACATGTATATCATGACTAAGTTTTCTATTTGATTACCGGTAACTCTTTTGCAATCTATGTATGATGCATTTTACAGCTGCCCAGATATTTCTAAGTCCAAATATTAAAAAGACAGACTTGTGTTTCCTTAACAATAAGTCCTTGGAAACGTCACTTCAAATTTTAAAGAGGCCTTTTTATCTGTAAATGGAGAATGAAAATAGATTTTCTTTAATCTGACCTTACTGCCATGTAAGTTCCAAGTAACATAAGGCTCCTGCATCATAATGCAACTGGACTTTTAAAGTTATGTTAACAAGGGTGAGTTGGCTTTATCAAGGGATTCACTATTTATGACCCCTGTGATGTATATAAAATGGTATGTGTATGTAATGCATATATGTTTTTATGATATGAATTGGATATTAATACATTACAATCTCTTGTTAGGATGGCAGATGAAAATTATTCTTTTCAAGTTGAATTTGCCCGAAAGGTATGATTTTCATGAATTACCACTGTAGAAACCTTGTGGATTATTCCTTACGTATGAAAATTTCTTCTCTCCTCATCATTTTTCTAGACACATCAACGTTGGCGGCGATTATCAAGCAGCAGTTCCTGAGCTTGGTAAGTTCGCATAATATATATCATTGTTATTGAGAATCACAATCAGATTTTGTAGTATCACTGTCTTTCATGTAGATCTGACAGTTCTACATGTACTCTTAAAAGCCAGGTGTCATGATATGTTTTCAATTTGTTTGTTGATCAGTGAAGAAGAAAATCCAATACTGGGTACTAAACAGAGAGGCACACCCACAGTTGTTACGTGAGAGTATGTGATAATGGGACCCATGAGAGCTTGTAGTCTGTAATGAAGCTTCTTCTCTAACATTTAGTGGTTTGAGTGTGTTTTGTGGGTTTGTAGAGCTAAAGATTTGGGAGTTTTGTACTTTTGTTAGTAAATGTTGCTTCACTTTCAAGGGGGAGAAGTATGTATAATGTGATTTAAATACTTTTGTTTTCAGCTGTGAGAAATATGGTATGCTTAGATGTGATTGAAGAAAACACTAATGTACATACTGGCATGAAACCATGATTGTGGCAAAGGAAAAACATGGGTCATTAACTCATTACACCTTGAAGGCTTGAACCCGGTCTATATCAATTCTTATCTTCATACGAACAAAGAGTGATATGCAAAATTTCTCTGTGTTTGTTTACCGGTAAATGTATCTTGCAAACGTGTATGTTAATGTAACATTCTACATTTTATGATCAGAGCAAGTATTATGAAAGAGATCAGTGGGAAAGAGGACCTGGTAAAACATGCCTGGGAACAGAGTTGGACCCTGGTAAGGCAGGATTTCTTGCAATGGAATGATTACCATTGCATAAGAATACTTTACTATATAAAAGTGTTCTTCAAATAATGATGATGTGATTATTTGACATATTTTTAATCGCAGTAAAGAACAAAGAAGAGGTATTGGAAGCACCAGATTGGAGAGAAGGAAAGCTGGTTTGGGATCCTGCAATAGAACAAGGGTATTCTGAAGGAGAGTGTAAGTAGAATAGCATAATGTGAGAAATAAATTCAATGAGGCCTTACAGTCATGTTAAGCCATGTGTGGACGGAACACACCCACTCGTACTGTATTGCCCTGGATAGGGAAGTGCGTAGGCCGTGATTCTACTGTAATTATTCAAACTGTTTGCTATCAGCCAACATAGTCGGGTTTCGTACATAATGTTTATGTGAATATTATCTATCTGCCACAACATCTTTATCCTGCAACAAAAACAATAATGAAATAAAATAAAGTAAAAAAAGGGGGATCAATATGTCAAACAGATCAACTGAATTATACACAAGGTTGAGTTGGAAGGCTGGAAAATACTATCACCCCCTTGTGACTGGTGTGGCTTGATTACTCTTAACAATTGATGCGATGACAAGATAATGCTTTGTACTGACTGCTGGATTTTGAAAGGGAAATACCCAAGGTCGATGATGATAAGGAAGCGTGACATGGCCTGGCAATGAACTTGCAGTGTAAACTCACTTGCCCACCTAGTCATAGAAGAAGGCTTGCGTGGCATATGCTTACTTTAGTTCAGACTTTCCCCGGTTTAGGGGGTGTCTCTGTAGAGTGTCCCCTTCCATTAAGAATTGTGTAGTTTTTATATTTTCTTTTTTACCTTTTCCAGTGGAGGGATTTATTTTTTTATTTTTTTACCTGGGATGGCATAGTTTTAGAAGTATGTGTGAAGGAAAACAAGAAAATGTCTGTTTTGAGCCAGAAGGGTGTTAACTCATTTCACTTTTAATACACAGCGTTAATGACCTTTTGGCTCCAAACAGATGATATAGTGGATATGATACAACATTTCAAAACACTTTTCCTTTGTTCTTGAAAAATGTATGGTTGAAATGAGAAAGAACTTACTTGCTAGGTATTAAATATGTAGTTATCCAGACAAAAAACAAAGCAAAATTAAGACATTTTATCTGTTTGAACAAGGGGAGTTACAGAATCCATGGAATTGTGCGGTTTTTTAAATAAGTTTCATTAGAAACATTATTAGTACAGTGTTTGCTCACAAATACAGACTGATCAAGCATAACTGTGAAAAACATGTTTCCTGCCACTGAATGAAATGATATCACCCATGCAGTTCAAACAGGAACTTGGGGCAAGAAGGGTTACTCACTTTATATGAAAGAAACAGTGAGGGTTTCAGACTAGACCAAATGCATGTAATTTCCTTCTTTTCAATATACATGCCTGTGTCTTTGTTTGTAGTGACAAGTTTCCTGAAGTTAGCCACCACACCAGGCCTACCTGCAGGGGCCAGGAACATTGAGTATGCCCATCACTGCCTCTATAGAGCCAAGGGAGACATCGAGGTAAGAACCCAACATTTGTCCTTCCAGAGCACTTTGTGTTGTCAGTTGGCAGGATGCCAGGTCAGGTGCCTAGTCATGTGACCTTTTACTTACACCTCCTTGGTTCTTAGATTGTGATGTAACAATCCAACGGGGTATTTGTAACAACAGTTTGTTCAGTAACCTGTGCGTGTAATGAACCCAGGACAATTGGGAGACTTTTGAACAAGGAGAAGAAATGGTTTGGCAGCAAAATAGCAATGTGTGCCAACTTAAACATTTATTTAGACAATTACACAAGTACTACCATGTGTTTCAATATGTTTTTGCTGAGAGGAAAAGACATGGTGAAAATGGGGTTACCAATATCTTTTAAAACACTGAATTTCAATATATTTAGTTGATAAATTCCAAATGGTTTCAAATACATTCATGCACATTTCAACTACTCTACATACTTATAAACATTTTCTTAATACCTTTAATATTTGGTTGTTCCAGCAACATTGGGTTATCATTAAGTATTGATGCATGTTAAGTGTTCAGAATGAAGATTATTGAACTTATCTTTATCTCTTTTCAGATGGCGTTACTGATGCTATTGAATGGGAATGCAATGGTCCAAGATGAGTTTGTGCACATGGCTGACTACAAATATGACTGTGAGTAAAATCACGATAGCACAGTATGGACAGGCTTGATATTAACAGGTCTCCACCCCCCCCCCAAAAAAAAGGGAAATAAAGAATACACTTCAAACCATGTAAAAGGGAAGTGGTTCCTACCCAGGAAATGTAGTTTTGTGGAGCATTGTTAGTGTGATCATTATCACTTTTTCCCCTTGTTCTTTTTTTTTCTTCTTCTTATTTGTCATGCTTTACATAATTTACAACATTACAAATAAACATATAGTATACCTATAAAGATAAAGTATTACAATCCCTTCAGTTTGACACACCTGTTACTATCAGTATAGTTTGAAGTTCAAAGATATTTGAATACATGGCTACATAATTATGGTTTCCTTCTTGGATTTCTAGTATTTAAATGTGTTTTTTTTTCCCTGACATAGTTGTGAATAATCAGTTTGAATCCAGTTTTCCTCATATGTTTATTTTCTCATTTATCAGTTTATGTTTACATATATCTTTGTATATTGTTTGAAACAGTTTCACATGAATGGACGGTTGCAGAAAGAAAGCTCTACCGAGACATGTACAAGACCAAGGGAAAGGACTTCCATGAAATAGCAAAAGGGGTAAGTCAGGGTGAAAATGAAACAGGATAAAAAAAGAGTAGAAAGAATATCATCCAAGTATTCTTTTTCATATTTTCCATTACAATAGCATCAACAAATAAGAAAATAAACATGCTAACTTATACATGAAGGTAACTTTTCAGTATGGTTCATTGGCTATTTTCAGTGGTATTAACAAAATTTACTGTACTTTCTTGGTGTCTTGTTTGAATGTGCTCATTTGTGACCAAGACTTCCTGAATGCCAATACTTTGTCATAGTATCCAACTCTATATTAATTTTTATTTATATTTCTTCATATAGTAATAGAGTGATCAATTTCCAATTTGCATAACATGTCAGAAATCCAATTACTTAGATGCATGAAGATGACCTTCTATCTTCCGTGTCATTTTCACCCTCTTGTTCAGATCCCGTCCAAGACTGTAAGAGACTGTGTAGAGTACTACTACTTGTGGAAGAAGCTATATCCGTATAATCATGACATGCAGAAATACTGCCATCATAGTGGAGCAAACCCCAGTGAAGAGAATCGCAAGAATGAGTGTGTAAGTTCCATAGATGACTTTTGAAAAACCCAACAACAATTAGTTGATTTTCTTCCAAACATCCCCAGAGTATTGTGACACTTGGAAGTGATGATTATAATAGTAGTAGGTTCTTGTCTACAGCTCTTGTCCATCATTTGGTGACATTGTCTGGTACTTTTATTTTATTACTCCAGTTATAGCAGAGCAGCCAACATGTAGTATTCAAGCATATCATGCTATCCACTTGGACCTTTCTGAAACTGGCAGCTGTCTTGTTTGAATAAGATTCCAACTCTCAACCTCATATATGAAAGTCAACGCTTTCAAAGTATCAGTAGGATCTTGATTATGTTCTGTTTTTATAGTTTTGAGTGATGGTGTAATTTGTATGCTTATCTCGGGTTCAGAAAAGAGTGTAAAATTGAAATGATCTGATATACATATACATATATAGATTCTCAGCGTACACTGAGTGGGGCATTCTTCATATTATCACAAGATATATTAGTTCATAGCAGCCTGAACATCCAAAAAGAATTCTCTACTTTTCAAGGAATGTTATTTGGGAGGGATGGTGGATTATCTTTATACTAAACCTAGAAATGCACCATGATATATGTTGTCTACCCAGCACTCTATGTATGCAAAATAATGATGAGTAGTTTTAACGCCTGTTCCATGTTATGAATTAGTGAGTGTCCTAAATTGTTTTATGATGACTGTGCACAAGATATTGAATAAGAATTGAAGGGATCAGTTTTGTTTTGTTTCATAACAATAAGTCCCAAGACATCCCCTGCTAGATATTTCCCAATTCATGCACTCCATGCTGTGAAAAGTGCACTAACTGTTGCATTCTAGAGGTTGATGTGAAAATATATTAAGAAATGTCCTAGTTGCTGCAGTGGTGTAGTGAATTCATGTTGTTTTCCTCATGAAGTTTATCGTATTTTCATAGCTGGCATTATGGTGGCTGTAAATAGAATAACAAAATGCTACATATCTAGTTTTTACTTTTTGTTGTATTTGAATTATGTGTGGCATGATCAAATTACTCATGAATATAACAGTGGTATCAAATTCATGCAAGGTTTAAAGATTTGAAGTCATTTATGAATAGATAAGTTGCCTAATATTTAGGTTAAATAGTGAATTTTAACTGGAGCAGTAGTGATCGCTTATTTTATCTTAATCTCACAGGTTTATTTTGATTGCATTTAAATGCAAGAAGTGTACATTATAACCTTAAAATGTTAAATGTACTTTTGGACCTTTCAGGGCTTTAAAAATATATATAAACAAATTAGTCCAGTTCTATGGAGAGCAATATAAATAAACCTAAATGAACCATTTTACAGAAACAATTCAATTTGTAGATAAAAAATTGTGTTGGTCAAACAGATGTAAAATTAAAAGAAATAAATATCTCTATTAGCACCCAAAACAATGTATACATATTCTTGAGAATATACATCACGTTTTTGTTCAAGCATCCACAATGCAATCACATGTATTTTATATTTAGGTAATGTATATTGAATTATATATCACTCCAAGTATCAGGTGTGCTGTGCCAATTAACTTTGAATGGCAAAGTATTTTAGAGTAGTCAGTAATTCATGCAGAGATTACTAGTCATTACATTTGCTGTGTGATTATACTCTCTTTGTGGTGCCATAGTTGTTCACTTGACTAACCAATGCATTTTCCATGGGGTAATCCCCTTCTTCTCCCTCCTCTTTACTCCCCAATCTCTTCTGCGCACAGGACCTATACCCCGGTGAGACTTTCCTAGATTACGTGCCTCTCAAAGAGTACAGGCATGATAAGTACTATAGGGGCGGGACTTCTAATCCCAAGAACAATAATAGTGTGAAACCTTCCTCTACTAATCAGGAGGACAAACCAGCTGCTCAGCAGGGACCGTTTGTCTGCAACTATCCACATTGTGATGCGGTGAGTAGTCCTCTTTCCTTCTCATCAATGGGTAGTTAGGACTGAGGATCAAAAGGATTACAAGTGTTCTCTTACACCCTTCCAGACTGTTGTCATTGATCATTAAGTTAAAATTTCAACAGAGCAAATCTAAAAGTTCAGAAATAAGTTTAAAACTTTAGCATTGGATTTGATAATGATATTGTCTTGAAAATGGTCAGATCATAACAACAATGTATGGCTTTACAAAATTGCTTAACAATTTTACTGGCTGTAACATTACAAGTGATAGCAATTGTTGATATTTATTGATACTTGTTGAATATCTTCTCATGATGCTCCTTCAAATTACAAATAGAAAATTCATTAAAAAGTGAACAGTTAAAAGGAATGCCATCCCCATATTTGATCAGATGGTGAAGATATTTGCAGGTTTTTTCAATGACTTGTTTTACAATTGGGACAGGATTGGGTAAATGGAAGTGTAGGTCAGTGTTTGTTTGACCTATTCTTGGTTTTGAGATGGTAGGTCATAATATTGTTTCTTGAGAGCTGGAAGGGTGTTAACTCTATGTGAAATGATTTGGGTTAACACCCTTGTGTGTCTCTGAACAGGTGATATGTGTATTTGGGCTGAGCCAATTATCAAATACTACCAGATGATTTATCACCTGCTGAAACACTTTGAAAGGAAGTTGACCTGTTTCCTCAAGATAACACCACAAAGTTAGCTATGTATATAGCTACAAATTTACTTCACCTCTTTGACCTTTAGTATTTGCCAGAGTAAAATTACTTCATGCACCTTTTCACACCATTTTTATTAAACAGTCATTCAAGTCACGGCAAGCTCTGAATGGACATATACGGGTACATGGGGGCAGCTACAAACCCAACGCAGCTACATCCAATGCAGCTACATCCAATACAGCTACATCCAATGCTACTACCAACAATCAGTCTAGAACAAACACTTCCTCGTCTGCCTCATCAACAACATCATCCTCATACCGAGGAGGGGGCGGGGTCGGTCAGAACACAAAGCAGATGCCCCCGGAGTCATCTTCGGATGAAATGTCAAATGAAGAGGAAGATGATGATGAAGATGAAGAGGAGAGTGATGAGGGATCATCAAGAGAGCTTACAGAGAATGAACGTGATGATGATGACGAGGATGGAATGACCAGTGAGGATGAACACCAACCATATTTTCCATGCAAGATGTGCCATAAGTAAGTGAACAGAATTCAATCCCATATTTAACTACATGACAGATAGCGTAGGTTTAACCATTATATACCATCCATCCATCCATTCAACTGTTAGTTATGATATCATAAATCTATAAAAAAAAAATTGATTGATGCATGGAATTGATATTTAACATCCTTACTTTCTTACATCACACTATCACAATATTCATTGAGAGAATATGTCATTATACCTACAATTGTGTTTGTGTTTCTGCCACTGAAGGTGAGACTTATTGAATTGATTTTAAACTAATAATGTGAGAAATGAATTTTGTTCAGCCAGTTCTTGTCATTGACTTTGTTTTTCATGTGATTTCTTTTGCAATGACCCCAGGACCTTTGATAAAATAAAGAGCCGGAATGCCCACATGAAAAGCCATCATGAAGCTGACAAGAAAGTTGGGATGGGGTTTGGTGGAGGCAAGGAGCAACAGATGTTTAATCACTACATGGAACATGATAGTAGGAGTTGCTCCAGTAGTGAAGAAGATGATGAGGAGGAGGACGATGAGGAGGAAGACATGGAAGGTGATGACGATGGTCTAGAAGACGGTGATGAGATGATGTCGTCTGAGGAGGAAGAGGATGATGACATGTCGAACTAAAGCTATGCGAGCCTGAAGTCGACGACGGTCAAGACAGGAAAGGAATAGATGTAGTGTCAGGCTGGAAGTAGAGGAGGAGGACAGTAATGAATGTGTGTGAAGAAATGAACTCCATGCCATGAGGCCTCGTGGTGTAGCAGCTGTAAAAATGACAATACTCAGTGGAAAAGATGAGAGAGATGCCTCATATTTTCATGTGTACTGGGCTTGAAAAATTCTTCTGGAAGTGTTAATATGATTGAAATATACTATATGAAGTGTTGATTTCCTCTGTTTTTTTCACTCATTGCATATTAGAACTCATGATGTTGATCAGGAATAATCATCTGTAGGAAAGGAAGTAAAGGGGTATCATATCTTAAGAGAATGAACTCTTTATATATGATTTTATGTAGACATCTTTAGAAGAAAAAAACATTGTGAAATATCAATTATATTTATAAATTTCACTCCCTTTATCAGATGAATTAGCAAGAGATGAAGTGTGTTTCTTCTGATTCGTAATGAAGAAATGGGGAAATGAATTCTGTAGGGTAATGGGAATCGAAATATGCCAACTTTTTCACTACTCCAAGTTTTGTAATCTAATCATATTTTCCAAGTATTAATGCCAGTCAAATTAGGTCTCAGAGGGAGATCGTATATAGAGTGAATATAGGAATAGACCAAGACTTTGCCAAACTGGATTTAAGTGCAATGAAATGAAATAGGGACTTATATTATGAAATAATGATAAAATGATGATAAAATGGAATAAGTAAGGTGGAATATAAAGATCTTTACCAAACTAGTAATCAAATATAGCATACACTGAGAGGCTCCGGTAGAAATTAGGAACTCTAGGTGACCTTCAGCCCTTCTTTTCAGTTCCAGTGTTGGAAATTTCTGGATTTAAAAAGCTGGTTCTGAAACTGTTACCATGCCGATAAATTTGGAATCGGTAGATTATTCAAGGCAATTCAGTAAAGCCACCCCAATTGTTTACACTTGCTTTTTGTCAATTTTTATTAATTGAAAATTAATTGTTGAACAGATAATAAATAAATGGTGCTATTTGTGCACAAGCTCAACAATTACCCCTGTAACATTTGTATGGTGACTCAAAAATGTCATACATGAAAATGTTTTTTTTTAAACCATAAATTTCTTATTTAAACTAATCATCAAGCATTTCTGTGAATGCCTATGATGTAGAAAACCGTTAAAGAAGTGATACTGGCATTATTCATTCTTATTAATTTCCTTGTAGTCTCCAAGTCTTCTGTCTAAGTATGGATGATCTTATATGACCATTGAGATGTCTTACAGTATTCTGATACACATTTCAGTATTATGCCCTTTCAGGGAGATTGATTAAAAGAGGATTCTCTCAGATCTGATGAATAATTAGCTGTTTGACTTACTGTAAACTGTATGTAACCAGTACAATCATTAGTCAAGTTGGTTTTAGGCAAACAAGGTCTAGATACATTCTTACATAAGGGGATAGCATCTTGATAAATAAAACAGAGTGCTCCTTTACGCTCATACTCCTTTATGTGTTGATATGAGAGTAGAAATGTAGGGCCAGTCAATCTATTATAAAGAGAGGTCTGATGTGCATGTTTAAGGAAAATATTGGATGTTATACCAAAAGCTGAAGTTGGTTGCTTGGACTTACAGGGTGAAGCAGATCAGAATATTTGGGTGGGAAATAATTCCATTGGATGATTGTTTAATTGTTACATGGTAATAAAATTATTTTTGTATGAAATTGAAATGAATTGAAAGAGAGCATTTTTACCTTCTTGAGGACATGATATTTTGTTGGTTTAAAAATCAAATCGTTTAGCAGACATTGACATTTATGTCTCTTCCATTGTAACATTTGCTGTTATCTTTGAGAATTTTCATTTTTGTCAACTAAACATAAGGTTACAGTTTAACTACACAAAACTTTAGGGATTACTGCAATTTGATTATGTATATTCATGCAACCAATCTTACAAGTAGGATACAATTTGATTTTGGTATAACATTTCCACAGATATCAGCCCAAGTTATCTTGTCCTAGTAGTCAACAAGTTAAAGGTTACTCAAATTGTCATGTCAAAGAGCAAGTGCCTGTTTGAAGCAAGGAATATCTATGATTAAGAATACACTGATGAAGGAAGAAACTGGACTTTGTTAGGGTATTACAGAGAAGCACAATTATACATTCAAAAGGCACATTTTCTTGTATGTATGCACATTTTAAAAAATCAACACTTCTACTGGCTCACAAATATAATGAATTTACGTGATATTCCAATAGCTTTCCTTTTTCTTAACTCAAGGTCTCAGATTTCTTTTCAAACATCTTTATCACATTTGTTAGTACCGGTATATTACATGTTTTTAAGATTTGTTAGATATTACCTAGTTATAACTGTCAGTGTCTTATCTAAACTTTGTGTAGTTGTGTTTATAATTCACAGAACATCCTCAAATCAAAACCATAAATGGCAATGTACTTACACTTTCTTTGTCATGCTGAAATGTAATTCATATTGACAGATGTATTTTAGATACTAAGAAGGAAGATAAATTTTGACTGAATTTGCAGCATCTTACATTGGATGATTTCACAGAAGTGACTGCTAATGAATTTTTATTCAAATAGTAAAACAATCTTGTTTTTTAAATGCACTCTAAAGCTTATTCTGTGTCACAGGGAAACGAGTACAAGACATAATTCATACATCTTGGAGAATTGATAGAGACTTAGTGAAAACCTACAATAATTGATACACCTAGAAAGCATTTTCTGAATGTTGTTCATTTTTTGGACTATAATGCTGAGTTTAAGTAAGCAAGCCAGGAACAGTCAGTCGTGAGAGTGTGAGTGCCAGTGTTCTGATGACATTCTAGTGGTATATCTGAAATTCATTTTGTTATATACATGATACATACCCTCTTCCTTTTATTTTGAATTGTCTTTACATTTTCCATCATGATGAAGTTTATATTTTTTCTGTGTACAGAAAGAGAGACAGAGAAAAGAAGAAACATGATATTGATTACTAAAGTTTTAAGTTTGAATGCGTTTGAAGGTATGGATGTTACAAATAGCATCTATTCTCACCATGTAAACAGATTGTTTCCTCATGAATTGTAATGAAGGCAGAAATGGATGTGATATAAGATATGCTCAGGGAAGATGGATATATGCAGTTTGGAGAAGAGTCAGGAAGGGTTTTGATGATTGTAAGGGGATATCTATATAAATACACAAACATGTACATTTCAAGTGGCTTCAGATATTAACAACATGCCGGCAAGAACATTTATTCTAACTCTACAGATGTGTGCACTTTTGCAGTTCAAAATTTTCTATTAATAATACAAAAACAATCAGAAAGTGGCCTACGGAAGTTATACATTGTGAGTGTGTGTTATCTTGTATTACTGTTAAACCTTATTTCATGTAAATTGTACATAGATAGTTTATAGTTGAAGGTGTGGAATCGGATTGACATTGGTAAGTAAGCAAGTGAAAAAGAGAGTTTTTGGCTGACCAATGTGTAGTATTGTGCAATATTTAAATGACCAATTAAGTGTGTGGATGACAACGTTCTTAATCTATGAAGGAAATTGGATGGAGAGTGTAGAATGTGAATCTGTTCCTATTCTTTTTTTATTTTTACACAATTTTGAAATATATGATCTAAGATATCATTTATGGAATGGCTTTTCTTATTTTTCTATTGAAATATGTGTTTGTGGAGATTGACAATATTGTGCTTTTAGAATCTACTGGATATTTCATGTGCTTTAAGCTGTGTCTGTGTTGACTATTAAGTACTATAGTGTCAAAATATAATTCACATCACAGCTAATGTTGGTATGAGAATAGAGCACAATATGTTCTTATCAATGTACAAATAGAAAAACAGAAGAAAAATGCAATCTTGTTTTGTCAAAATTGTCTACAGAGTCTACACAGAGAAGAAATTTTAATGCTATGAGTATATTTTATGAAATTTTATTGTAAGAAAGTGTCTTGAAATATTTTTCAGAATTGAGTGTATAGGATAACATGTATGTGTAATGTGTTAAGATCAATGTTAATCTCACTTAATTGATTTTATTCTACGTCCAACATACATTCATCATAAAATTTCAGCAGAAAGAAAAGAAAAAACTGTAACAATATCCTATTTTGCATGTTATAGATATGGTATCTATGGACGGGATAAATCAAGGCCCTGTAACATAAAGAGTTAGAATGGATTGCATCTCCTCAAATTAAAGTTATCTCCTTCAATCAACTGTATCTTTACAATCAATTTGTATGTTCCAGAAAGTCACAATTCATTGTAAGATATGATCTGTTGGAGTAACAATGGAGATACAAGAGATATTTACAATTGATTGTAAGTTGAGCTTCATGTTACAGGGCTCAGTATAGGGTATGAATGATATACATATCAAAAAGTAAATAAACATTCTTTTAGATAATTTTGTAATGTATGAAATGCTCAAGTTATTTTTCTCATGATGGCGGCAAATATCATGTAATGGAATGGTTAATCAGTTGACTAGTAGAAACCACAGATCTTTGCTACCTATCCCAAATAGATTACTTCTTTCTTTTGTTTTTGTTATGTGGCTTATTTTTGCCCCCTTCCTTTGTTCTTTCAGCCAAAGATTTGTTTAAAATTCAGACAAAAAAAACATGAAAAGTTATAATTTACAAATATCAATGTCTTTGTGTTAAAGAAAAATTTTATTTGAAAAATTACTAAATATAGTTGTTGACAGCTTGCAATGATGTTCATTGCTACACATAGAAAGGAATTCCCAACGACCTGTGTGACATTTATTTTTTCAAAAAAACACATGAAGCCTTTGTTGATGAATTATTTATTTTGATTTAATATTAAGTGCCATATTCTACAGTCCCAATCTTTCTTTTGATATATAAAAAGGTTTGCCATTCAAGGGATTTTTAATTTATTTTTGGGGTTCAATTTACAAAAAGTATTGATGACAACATGCACTCTTATTTCTTAATTGCAAATAATTGCTTCATTAGAGATAGAGGTCTGTTGTGTGTTTACATTCTTAATTTGCAAGATTAAGAAGTGCTGGCCATCGTTTCACAAAACCGTCATGAGTAAAAGATCACCGACATCATATTGAAATGCATGTTGAATTTAATACATGTGTTTCAATGGGTTGGCCGTGAACTTGTACTTATGACGGTTTCGTGAAACGCTGCCCAGGTGTATGAGAAAATGTTATGTCATCCTAACAATCATGGCATAAGTTATGCTTCTTACTTCAAATCTGATTGGTATCTTGAATTGGAATAGCTAATATGAAAATTACATCATTGAACAAAACATTTGTTATGCTTCCTTAGTTTTTAATATCAAATTTAGAGGGGTTGAGTTTATCCCTTGTAGTATTTAAACACTTGGCAGATTTGAAATGTATTATTTTTCTCTTTAAAGTAGAAGGTAGTTTAAATATGATGATGAAATAAAGCAGAGATTTACACTAGGAATTTGATGAGATTATGAGTATGTAAATACCATCAACTGCCTTTTTCCATTGGATTTGTGATTTATGTGATTTTATGTTACCATTCTACCAGTAATGGATTATTTTCTACTTTTTACAAAAGTAAATGTTAAGAATCTCATACAAAGAAACCCAATTTTGCTACCACTTTCTATGAACTTTATAAAAGTGATTGTCAATCAAACCAGAACAGTGCATATGCAACTGCTTTATGTTTGCTTTTATCTCTTATTTTATATTTGTACCTTGATATATATTTGTGTATTTTAAAGAAAGCAAAGCAGTTAT